>WSTX01008104.1:0-16980 GCA_019633405.1 Tulasnella sp. 408
GGCGAGAGCCATATCCTCTAAATCCTGCTCGGTTATGGAGAGAGGGATGTCTGTCTCAATCTTGAGTATCTTTAAGCTGCGACAGGCGAGCAATGGTCGAGTATGCTGAAAGGAAAGGCTGTAGGCCTGATTGGTGTCCGAGAAGTCCAGTTGTAGAGTAAGGGTAGTGATGCCTGGGCATTGTTGGGCCACGGCAGTGGTTAAGTTGAATACCCAGTCTGGGGTCGAATTGTCGGAAGATAGGACAATTTGTTTCAATTGTCCTAATTTTTCGGAGGTTTGAAACAGTTGGATAAGTCGGTCTGGTGGTGCTTCAATCTCGAGCGTCTCCAGCCTAGGAAATGCAGGCGGAGGATTGAACGAAAAACACTGGTCCCCCCGTCCCTCCTCCGGATCCGTTTCGTAGAAAAGCTTGAGCCGTGTCAGGTGGGTCAAATTACCTAACGCGCATACAATCTCTGTTGTTTGGTAATCTGTGAGAAGCTCCAGCGACTCGAGGAGTTGTAACCTCGAGAGCCACAGAGCCACGGAGCTCTCCAGTCCGCCCGCCAAATCCAGGCAAAGGGACTTTAGGTGAGGTGCCCGGCCAGCTGCCTGTTCGATCAGTGCTCTCTGGGCCTCCGTATGCACATAGAGACCGACATCAAGGTCCTCAAGAGTATCGGAGAGGAACGGCACCATTGCTGCGGCTGATTCGGCACGAAGGCTACTCCAGCTCAGCTTTCGAAGTCTCGGTGGACAAAACGCGCCCTGGGGGTGGAGCTTGACTAATGCTTCGATCAATTCCACAGTGATCACACTGTTGCGCCGCCGCCTGGCGTAGGAATTTTCATGGAAGTTGATGGTACGGACGCGACCTGCGTACGAGTCGTAGCGGTTCCATTGGGACTCCGTTGGTCCATCTTCAAGACTCTGTCGAGGAGAAGATGTAAGACAAGTAGGAAGTCAACCGAGAACAACACCCTTACCCAGGACCATTTTTGACCGTTCTGGATTAGAGGAACGACTAGCTCCACTAAGGGAACGACAGAGTCTAGATCCCTCCAGAGAACGTTTAGGGCTAAGGTCGACCATTTCTGGCACACTCTTGCTGCCGCAGCAAGTTGCTTTCGACCAACACCAGATAACACTGCTAGTAAAAGCTCGGGTGGTAGATTCGCAAATGCCACTGAGGACAGCAGTTCGGTCGATTAAAAGAGGCCAACAAACAGGGATGTTGGAAGATTACTTACTTCTAGCTTAATTGGAGCTCTTGGTCGTGTTACTTAGCGTACTGAGGCGTCCCCTTCAACGGTGGTACGCAGAAGAATGTGGTTGCTCCACCACGGGAAAAAGCGGTGTATAAACGGGTAAAGTCCGAACGAATAGCATTGCAACGTGCCGACCCCTGACGAGACTGAAGACGAAGAGGAAGCTTCCTTTCCGTCATATTTGAACGCACAGCACACACTGATTATCCTCACCACTCCCTCTGAAACACTACCGTTTGCGGATCTTTTGCTCCGCCTGCCCCACTCTGCACGCGACACTACCGCTTCCCACCATTGTCCCTCAATCGACATCTCCCCCAGATTCTTTCCCAGACGGAAGGTTCGTTTGATATGGAGACGGAGGGCTCCCAGTATGCTCCGATAAGTAAACCTAACGCTGTGTGCTCATCCGGGATGGCTGAGATTCCGACCCTCAGTTGATCCAATGACCAGAATTCGTTATGGGGAAGACCATCCCCTGCAAACGAGACAATATCAATGGAGCTGAAGTAAGTAGAGAATTTCTGTAAATTAGGGAACAAGTCGGCTATGATGGGAAACACGTGCCACAACAACCGTGACCCTCCCGAAGTTTGCCCACAAGTTCTACCTGCTGTGCGTCGCCCATGCCACTACCAACATTTTGATGACCTCCCTCGAAGATTGTACTCTGTCCTTACGCAGGTAAGTACTAGTCACTGCTTCTCAGGCGAATACTACTACCGGTGCGTACCGTCGGCTACCCCTGCGGACACCGCTTGCAAAACCGAGAGCCCCGCAGAGCCCGCATAACAGACGGAAACGATGGATCCTGCGGCGCGCTTCACCCGCCCCCTTGATCACCGAACTCCTCGGCAACCATAAGGGGATCGGGGCGGTTGCGGAATTCATCAGGCAACCGGAGCGTTCACTAAATCGGGACGGAGATGTGACGTAGGGCGCTCGAGGTGGACGCCAACGCGATGCCAGCCCGGCTATCACGGTCAGTGTCCTCCCATAAAACCTCTCCTCCACCCCCATTACCATCTCCGTTACCCCTTTTCTCTTAACAAGAGACTTTTATGAACTACTCGACCTCCATTGCTTGCTTTCTCTTTCCTGAGTGTGGACCTGGACTTGTACTTAGGCTTATAGCCGTGACTTTTGTTTTCCTCTCTGGATGTTTCCATGCATCCGGTTTTCTTTCCATCTCATCCTGGTAGCTACTGGTTGTAAACGGGGTATCTGGGTTCCCTCCGCGCACCTTGACGTCCCTAGGCAGTCTGCTCGCGCGTGATGAATTTAGATTATCATGACTGTCATCCCGGTGTCTGCTCGCACGTACTGAATTAAGACTGTAATTACTATCATCACGGCACCATGATCCGACACACTGAAAAGCTCTTTCACTTCCTGTAAATTCCGATCCAATCCCGTTTGCACAGCTATAAAGAGTCGCTAGGCTCTAGCGTCACCTCGGCCACTAAAAAAATTGCCCCTCGTGACCACGTTATTCCTGCAAACTGTTTTGGAAGGACACAGCAAACGGGGGCGTGAAGGTCAGGAGAATGGAGGACCCTCGGATGATTTTTCCTCCGGAGACTCGCCTTGGTCTCTCATCTTTCGACTGGAGATGCCGTCTAACAATTGAATGCGTGCATTCTAAGCTGGTTTCCCTCGTGTGTCTGTGTGTGTATGGTGGCTAGATTCGAACGTGTGTGTGTGTATGGTGGCTAGATTCGAACGTATTTCCATTTTCGGGATATCGCCGCGGTGTGGGAAGGCAAGATCGTCCGTTCAATCCTGGACCTTCAGTCTACTGTCCACCCGTCATTTCTCGCTCCACTCTTTCCGTCAAGCTCTGAACGAACCACCACCATCACCTCCTTTCGCCCAAGCCTACAACAAGAGACGAATGGTTGGCAGTAGGCTACCCGACACGCGTCTGCTCGAGAAGGAACGCCAAACAGCTCGTGCCTAATATTCGTCGGTAGCACCATTAGCAGTCTACGAAGTGGCTCTTGGCCCCACAAACTCCCGGAAAGTCATTGGAGTCGCTCCCGCACTCTCGATGCGGACGAAGTGCTGAGGCATCTGTGCATTCGATTGACGACTGGAGGGAGAAGTTGAGAGGGATTCGGAAGTTGGGCGCTGAAATCGAAGTGCGTGCTGAGATCGCGAGATAGAGTGAGTCCCAATCCCTCATGTCCTCCCAGTCTACGGGATAGATCGTGGGCTAGACTACGCATGCCGTGTTAGCTGCATCATGATTGATTGCGTTGCGGGCTTTTGGGCGTAGCGCCCACCCCTTCAACAAGATATTTACTTACGCCGTGCACCGTTCGTCATTAGTATCACTCGATAAATCGATGGATCTAATCAGAAATCAAAGGGCTCTTCAAATGTCGTAGCTACACAGTCATCTGGGGACAAAGCTTTTTGCCGTTGCGTGGTCTGAACTGCAAGCCTCTTCCAGCGACGAAGCAGCAGGAGGTAAGTAACGCGGCCCGGAGTATGAATGATCACCAATGTGGACTCACAAGCCGCTCTCTGTAGCTCGGGGAGTTGATTCATAGCGCTCTTCTCGACGGGGTTGGAGAAACATCGCAAGGCTACGCCTGAGTGCAGCACTACCTGGTCACCGAAGGGGCGCGAAGGACCGGTAGCATTAGAAGACCTACAAAATACATCTGTCGCGAACGGTAAGTCTGTACAATGTCTGCACGACTGGCTTTGTTTGACACGGGCGTTTTCAGGTAGTGGCCATCCAGGTTACATGCCGAGGCCGGCATACATGCGAATGCGCGAAGGAAATCACCCCAGGACTCAAGCACCTCCCTTGCACCATCCTAATCCGCGTCTCGAGTGAATGTGAATCATGATTCACCTCATCCCTCGGAGGATACGCATATCACTACCGCCAGCTCGGGCAAATTACTGAGCTCCATCCGGACGAGTCTCGTCATGCAAGCGGCGGTAGTCCCGTCTCCAACTCACGAAACCTACCGGCTCGACGCCCCATCAACCCACTCGGTTGGCGACCACGTCCTACCCTCTAGAACACCTGCTCCGACCTAGGAGGGTGGAGACGAGCTTGAGCCGAACGAAGGACCTGCCACCTCAGGGTCGAGAGGCGATCCGCCCTCGCCGACCAAGACCCGATCGCGCATGGCCGAGCGGGACGCATCGCCATCACGCCAACGACCTCAGGCGTCGGGGAGCGGGTGGCAGACGCGGTCGGATCGGAACCTCCGGGAAGGCAGACAAGAGATGGTCGTTAGTACCGGTCGGGCAGCTGCAAAGTCTCGTTCGAGGATGAGGCGGCGGAGAAGAAAAGATTCTTCGCTATGAAGAAGAACGGCAAGTCAGGCAAGGGCAAAGTCTGGGAAGTTGAAGGTCCGCCACCAGGAGGGCTTGCCGGTGGCTTCCTGATGAGGAAGAAGACTACAGGAAACGAGCAAGTGAGAAGGCGGAGCCGGACAGTCGATGAGGGTACTGCGACACACCGACTGTTGAGGCATAGTTCAGACGGCGAACTGCAAAGAGCAAACTCTCTGTCCAAACGGAGGGACCTTTCACCAAGACGTTAGAGGGATGATGCCCATGTCTGCAGAGGCAGCTCCGTTCCTCCTGTTCCCCAACCTGCGCTAAGCCATCCATCTCCGACAACAAATTCCGCTCCCACTCCAGCACCGAAAGATAGTCCGCAGCAGCCTAAATGGGGCGAGATCCGAACGGAGGCACCAGCGAAGCACTTCGATGACGGTCTCGGCAGCGCCGGCGGCTCATTGCTCAATGGTGCCGCAGCCGCAACAGCCGCAGCAACGCATGCACCAAGCTCCCCTAATGCCGCGACGGGCAACAACAGCCTCGGTGGCAGGGGACTTCCATCCTCTGGCAGTCTACTGAGGAGCACCACGGTCCGAAGCGTGAATGCGCGTTGCTGGAGGAGGTCGGACTACTTCGGTTGACGAGGACCAGCACCGGCCAATACGCAGACGCACCGACGGAGCTCCTTGCAGCATGGCGGATTGATGGGTGGTGGACTGATAAATCAGGGATGACAGCGTCGCCGATGCAGGAGTCGTCCCTTTCGCGGAGCGGGTTTGTAGGCTCCAGGGCTATACATTTTTTTAGCTTGCTTCTTGTATATTATTCTCTCCCTGAATTCGATTCGTCACTTTGAGTTCAGTCTTTCAAACATGAAGATGATCATTAAACAAGATAACGAAAAAACGAAAAGGTATCAAAATCTAGCTGTTTGGGGTTTTGGGCAGTGGGCAGTATGTCCAGTCGTCGCGGATCGCTCGTTTAGACTTGACCAGCTTCGTCACTATGTCTTGAACATTGTTCCATTCGCTATCGTCGAAGGATTCGAAGTCCCCCACTATTTGAACCTCAAGTTTGCAGAGGGCGCCAATGATGAATCCCAGCTCTACCTGGCCGCCGAGAGGTACATTCGATGCCCCAATATCGAGCACTTTCAAGGACTGAAACTCGGATGAAGGAATGATCTTGAAATCAAACTCCGGTACATCGCTCTCTGGATCGATATATATTCCCAGAACCTCTAACGTTGGAAATAGGCGAGCTGCGATAGGGAGCAATCGCAACGGAAAGCCGCCTGAGTCCGCCTCCTCATGAGGTGTCGAGCAGAGGTTGAGTTCTTGAATCCCTGGCCAGGCGAGAGCCATATGCTCCAAATCCTGTTGGGTTATGGAGAGTGGGATGCTTATATCGAATTCGAGAATCTTTAAGCCGCGACAGGCGAGCAATGGTCGGATATGCTGAAAGGGAAGGCTGAAGAGATCCGTATCCCAGAAGGTCAGTTCCAGAGTAAGTGTAGTGATGCCTGGGCATCGTTGGGCCACGGCGGTTGTTAAGTTGAATACCCGTTCTGGGGTTGAATCGTCGGAAGATATGATGATGTGTTTCAATTGTTCTAATTGTTCGGAGGTTTGGAACAGTTGGACAAGTCGGTCTGGTGGTGCGTAAATCTTAAGCGTCTCCAGCCTAGGAAATGCAGGTGGAGGATTGAAGAAAAAACACTGCTCCCGTTCCTCCTCTGGATCCGTTTCGTAGAAAAGCTCGAGTCGTGTCAGGTGGGCCAAATCACCCAATGCCCGTACAATCTCTGTAGTCTGGTAATCTGCGGGAAGCTTTATCGTCTTGAGACTTTGTAATCTTGAGAGCCACAACGCCACGGAGCTCTCCAGTCCGTGCGCCAAACTCAGGTAAAGCAACTTTAGGTGAGGTGTCCGACCAACTGCCTGGTCGATCAGTGCTCTCTGGGTCTCTTTCTGCACAAAGAGAGCAACAGAAAGGTCCTCAAGAGTATCGCAGAGGAACGGGACCATTGCTAAGACTGCTTCGGCACGAAGGCTCGTCCAGCTCAGCTTTCGAAGTCTCGGTGGACAAAACGCGCCCTGGGGGTGGAGCTTGACCAATGCTTCGATCAATTCCACAGTGACGGCGCCATTGCGGTGGGGCGGGGCGTAGGAACTATCATGGAAGTTGATGGTACGGACGCGACCTGCGTACGAGTCGTAGCGGTTCCATTGGGACTGATTTGGTTCATCCTCAATACTCTGCCGAGAGGAAGACGTGAGAAAAGTAGAAAGTCAGCCGAGAACACCACTCTCACCCATGACCATTTATCATCTGTGCGGATTAGGGGAACGACTAGCTCCACTAAGGGAACGACAGAGTCTAGATCCCTCCAGAGAGCGTCTAGGGCCGATGTCGACCACTTCTGGCACACTCTTGCTGCCGCAGCAAGTTGCTTTCGGCCGGCACCAGAGAACACTGCCAGCAAAAGCTCGGGTGGTAGATTCGCAAATGCCACTGGGGACAGCAGTTCGGTCGATTAAAGGAGGCCAACAGACAGGGATGTTGAAAGATTACTTACTTCTGGCTTAATTGGAGCTCTTGATCGTGTTACTTAGCGTACTGAGGTGTCCTCTTCAACGGTGGTGCGTAGAAGAATGTGGTTGCTTCACCACGGGGAAAAGCGGTGTATAAATGGGTAAAGTCCGAACGAATAGCATTGCAACGTGCCGACCCCGGACGAGACTGAAGACGGAGAGGAAGCTTCCTTTCCGTCATATTTGAACTCACAGCACACACTGATTATCTTCACCACTCCCTCTGAAACACAACCGTTTGCGGTCTTTTGCTCCGCCTGTTCCACTCTGCGCCCTACATTCCCGACTTCCCGCCATTGGCCTCAATCGACCTCTCCCCCAGATACTTTCCTAGACGGAAACTTCATTCGATACAGAGGCAGAGAGCCCCTAGTAGGGTCTAATAAGAAACCCTGATGCCGTGTGGTCATTTGGGATAGCTGAGATACCGACCTCAGTTGGTCCAATGACCAGAACTCCTCCTGGGGAAGACCATCCCTTGCAAACGAGACAATACCAATGAAGCTGAAGTAAGCACTAGTAGAGAATTTTTGTGAATTATGAAACAAGTCGGCTATGATGGGAAACGCGTTCCACGACAACCCTTCCGAACTTTGCCGGCTAAGAATCAGAACTCCGAGACTGGGCCAAGCGTAAGCCATCTGTTGCAGGTCGCGCTCTGCCATAATGATTGATTTACCGAGAGGGATCTGAAATGCCTGTACGTTGTGACAGGAACGAACGGGTTGGAAGACGGTGAAAATCAGGTCGAACCTGCTGGGCGCGTGATTTTGGTGAGGCCCCGAGTTTGATCGCCAGTCAAAATCTGCAAGAATCAGAGCCATTTAGACCTCCGTGACGGCCAACAGGGGGGATTACGTACGCTATGCCCGGAATGACCGCATCCGAATCCGAGCCGGGTTGGAAAGGGACCATGTCCCCAGTCTCTCCCTTCATTCTCGTTCGCTTGTTCTCCTCCGCAATACGGCTTTCCTCCACCACTGTCATCTGTTGCGCTGTTACGAAGCGGTAGCTTCCGGTTCGGAGTTCGGCAACTGAACCCTTGAAGTAACAATCCACAATATGCTCCCTTACCAAATCTCCCAAAGCAATTGCCCACCGTCATGCGACGGCTAAGGAGCTTAAGACTCCGCCCCGGACTTATCGTAACTGCGTCGGAAGCCCGGGATAATGCTGGCCGCTTGTGGCTAGGACCCAAACAGATCCCATCGTGTACTTCTGAAAACGGACCGATTGGAACAAGGTGTGCCTGGGATGACCAGACGCTGCTCGCTCCTGGCTCCGTCATTTCTACCCGCCACGTCCGAGTTGGGGCTGGACCGGAGCTCGGTGACCCAAGTACCGTCCACCTGCCCTAGTACGTTACCCACACGAGGTTGAAACCCAAGCCACAATGGTAACGAGCGTTTTGCTTCCTTCTCTCAATGTTGCTCATCGGATCCTTCTCGCGTTTTATGTTTACTCATTCCTAAGTTGAGCATTTCCCTTGGATTGCTTTCTAGTGCATTATTCTTTCCTCAAATTCGAATCGCCATTGTCAGCCTTTGGTTGCAAACAAAAATATGATTGTTCATCATACAGTGAGAAGGATATCAAAAAATAGCTATTCAGGGTTTGGCTTAACATTCTAGTCGTCAGGGATCGCGTTTTTGGATTTGACAAGCATTGTCACTACGTTTTGAACGTAGTTCTATCCCGTGACATCTTCGTGAGGGTTGGTCTCTACAGACTTGAGACCCCCCTCTATCCGGACCTCAAGTTTGCAGAGGGAACCAATGATAAATCCCAAGTCTATAGAGGGATTGACGGAGACACTCGATGTTCCGACATCGACCATTCGCAAGGTTTGGAACTCCGATGAAGGGAGAGTGTTGTAATCGAACTCCGGTGCGTCGCCCTCTCGATCGAGATACATTCTCAGAATCTGTAACGCTGGGAAGAGACCAGCTGCGATAGCGAGCAACCGCAACGGGAAGCCTCCCGAACCCATCTTCTCATGAGGTCTCGAGGAGAGGTTGAGTTCTTGAATTCCTGGCCAAGCGAGAGCCATGTCCCTCAAATCTTGCTCGTTGACGGAAAAGGGCTTCCTCGTCTTGATTTCGAAAACCTTCAAGCTGTGACAGGCAAGTAATGGTCGAGTCTGCTGAAAGGAAAGGCTGCAGCTCTGATCTCCTGGAGAAGTTAAAAGGCAAAGCTGCAGAGTGATTGCAGCGATGCCCGGGCATCGCTGGGCCACGGCCGCGGTCAGGTTGAAAACCTTTTCCGGAGCCGGATTGTCGGAAGATAGAACGATTTGTTTCACTTGTGCGAATCGCTCGGATGTTTGAAACAGTTGAACTAGCCGGTCGATTGGCGCCTCGATCTCTAGCGTCTCCAGCCTAGAAAATCCAGATGCCGAGTTGAACGAAAAACACTGATCGGTCGTTCTCCACTTCCAACGCCACACTCGATAGTGAAGCTTGAGCCGGGTCAGGTAGGCTAGATCACCCAATGATTCCACAATTGATGTTGTTTGGTAGTCTTCGGGAAGCGAAACCGACTCGAGGAGTGGTGATTTGGAGAGCCACCGCACGAGAGAGCTCTCCAATCCGTTCGGCAAGTCTAGGCAAAGCGACCTGAGGTGAGGTGTCCGAGTGGCTGCCTGCTCGATAAGTCCTCTTTCATCCTCTACTTGCATGTTGAGATAAACTGTAAGATCCTGAAGAGTATCGCGGAGGAACGGTACCATCGCCAAGACCGATTTGGGATCAATGCTAGTCCACGCCAGCTCTCGGAGCCTCGGTGGACAAAAGGCGCCCCGCGGGTGGTGGCGAACTAGTGAGTTGATCAACTCCGCAGTAATGCTACTATCGCGCCTATCCCTGATATCGGAATCATCGTCGAAAGCGATGCTACGGACTCGGCCTGCGTATGAGTCATAGCGCTTCCATTGAAACTCTGTTGGTGCAGCAGCGATAACCTTCCGAAAAGCGATGTGAGTGAAATACGAAGCTCAAAATGATAGAAAAATACTCACTCCGGCCCACTCGGCGTAGAGGCCTTGATCTCTGCGTACCATGGGGACCACCAGCTCGACTAGAGGAACAACGGAGTTTAGATCCCTCCAAAGAATGTCCAGAGCTAGTGTTGACCATTCCTGACAGACTCTTGCTGCAGCAGCAAGCTCCTTTGGTTCAGCGTTTGAAAATACCAGCAGAAGAATCTCGACGGGTAAATCCACTGGGAATCGGGGTTCGGTCGCTCAACAGAGGCCCGCAACGAGGTATGTCGAAGAAAGGCTTACTTCTTCAGTAAAGAGGGCTCTTAGCCTGGGGTGTGAGAGGGACTAGTACAGATGCCTTCTTCAGAGTGGTACGTAAGAGCAAGAGTACTAGTGTTGGGGATTCATTACTTAATTCCGGGGAAAAGCGGGCATTTTAAAGGTAAATCCGAACTCTCACAAGTTCTACTTCCTGTACGTCGCCCATACCCCTCCCAACATTGTGATGACCTCCCCGAAGAGTGTACTCGGTCCTTACGTAGGTAAGAACCGGTCACTGCTTCTCAGCCGAATACTACGGACGCCGCGTACCGTCGGAGAGCCCAATGGCCCGCTTCACCCGCCGTCCTGATATCATGACCGAACTCCTCGGCACCCAGAAAGGGATCGAGGCGGCTGCGGATTCATCAGGGCAACGGGAGCGTTCACTAAAGCAGGACGGGAGACATGGCGTAGGGTGCTCGAGGGAGACGCCAACGCGATGCCAGCCCCAGCTATCACGGTCAGCGTCCTCCCGTAAAACCTCTCTCCATCTCCATTACCAGCTCCGTCACCCTTTGTTTCTTAGCAGTAGATCTCTATAAAATACTCGAGACCTCCATTACTTGCTTTCTCTTTCCTGACTGTGGACCTGGACTTGTCCTTAGCCTTATAGCCGTGACTTCTGTTTTCCTCTCAGATGTTTCCATCCGTCCGATTCTCCTTTGAATTCTGTCTCCTCCTAGCTGTAAGCAGGGTATCTAGGGTCCTGTCCCCCCGCACCCCTCGACGTCCCTAGGCAGTCACCTCGGCCACTGAAAAATTGCGCCTCGTGACCATGTTATTCCTGCAAGTGTTCTAGAAGGACACAGCAAACGGAGGGTGAAGATCAGGAGAACGGAGGACCTTTGGATGATGTTCCCGCCAGCGACTCGCCCTGGTCTCTCACGATTCGACTTGAGATACAGTCTAACAATTTAATGCGTGAATTTTAAGGTGGGTGCCGTCGTGCGTGTGTGCTTGCAAAATGCGAACTTATTTCCATTTTCGGGATATCGCCGCGGCGTGGGAAGGCAAGCTCGTTGGTTTAATTCTCGACCTTCAGCCTTCATCACATTCTGTTCAAGACAACCGTCATTCCTCCAGTACATTTCTCGCTCCACTGGTTTCCGTCAAGCGCTGAACGAACCATCACCATAACCTCCTTTCGCCCAAGCGTTATGCAACAGACGAATGGTTGGTAGTAGGCTCCACGACACTGGTCTGCTCGCGAACCTCGTCTAGTCCGAATAAGAATGCCAAACAGCTCGTGGCCAATATCCGTCGGTAGCAGTCTACGAAGTGGCTCTTGCCCCACAAACTCCCGTCAAGTTACCGGAGTTGCTCAAGCAGTCTCGATGCGGACGAGGTGATGAGGCGTCTGTGCATTCGATTGACACCTGGAGGGATAACTCGAGAGGGATTCGCAAGTTGGACGCTGAAATCGAAGTGCGTCCCGAGATCGCGAGATAGTGTGAGTTCCGATCTCTCATGTCCTCCCAGTCTACCGTGGGTGGGACTACGCATGCCCTGTTAGCCGCATCATGATTGATTGCGTTGCGGGCTTTCGGGCGTAGCACCCACCCCCTCCAACAAGATCTTTACTAACGCCGTGCATCGTTCGTCATTAGCATCACTCGATTAATCGCTGAGTCTAATCAGAAATCATAGGGTTCTTCAAGGGTCGTAGCCACACTGTCATCTGAGACAAAGCTTTTTGTGCGGTATGCACTGCAAGCATCGCCTAGTGACGAAGGGAGCTAGGCAAGAACTGAGTCCGGCACGATCCGGTCGCAGAGAGGGCGTGAAATACGGGTAGCGTCAGAAGACCTACAAAACGCACCTGTCACGAACGGTCAGTCTGTACACCATTTGCACGACTGGGTCTGTATTTAGTCGGATCACTTTCAGGTATCAATATTGATGTTCTGGCTCGAGGCCGGCACAAATGCGAATGCGCGAAGGAAACCACTCCATGCTCAAGCACCTCTCTCAAGTGGACATGAATGATGTTTCGCCTCAGCTCTCGGAGGACACGCATATCACCACAGCGACTTCGGGCAGACCACTCTGCCCCATTTGAACGAGTCTCGTCATGCAAACGGCGCTCCCATCTCCACCTTAGGAACCCTACCAGCTCGACATCCCGCTAGCTCACTCCAACAACGATCACATACTACTTTGCAGAACACCAGCTCCGACTCAGGGAGCAGACCAGCTCGAGCTGAGCGGCAGCTCCGCGGGCGAGGAAACGGAATGCAGAAATTCATGATAGCCCCATTCGAGCGCCTACCCACGCCCAAAGCCGGTGATCAATACTCAGGCAGTCAAAATGCGGTTCAAGGCAGTCAAACCGCACCTAGTGAGCCTCGCGCGCCGACGACTGAGGTTCAAAGCGACCGGTGAAGCCACCAACCACCGCGGCTTGGCAAGAGCCCGCCGACCGGAACAGCGGAGCGGAGGATGGGCGTCTCAAACGCTCCTCGTCATCCCTCATTGGCATTTTTTCTGGTTTATTCTCTCGCCGTTCTACACCACCTGCCGCCTCAGGGGCGAGAGGCGATCCGCCTTCGCCGACCAAGACCCGATCGCGCATGGCCGAGCGGGACGCATCGCCATCACGCCAACGAGCTCAGGCGTCGGGGAGCGGGTGCCAAATGCGGACGGATCGGAACCTCCGGGAAGGCAGCCAGGAGATGGTTGTTGGTCCAGGTCGGGGGGCTGCCGAGTCCTCGTCCGAGGATGAGGCCGCGAAGAAGATGGGATGCTTAACTATCAAGAAGAACGACAAATCGGGCAAGGGCAAGTCAGAGAAGTTGAAGGTCCACGGCCAGGAGGTCTCGCCGCTGGATTCTTGATAAGGAAGACTACGGGACTCCACAGGTCGCCTCTGGCTTGTTCCCCTGCACCCCCACCGTACGGCCCGGAGAAAACCGGTGGTATCGACCTTTTTTATCCAACGCAAACCGACTCCACCGGTCAGCCAGTCGGAGAAAGAGCGTTCGCATGGCCTTTTGTCCCCTAGGGTGACTCGCACTCCAGCGGTCACTCCTGCCGCCGGAGAGGAGGAACCTCACTGGGGTGCCCATTCATCCTCGAGAGCTCCTCCGAGCGGTAGGGTAACAGGAGGTGATATTCCCATGCTGAACGAGACATATGGGCAGAACATGACAGCGATGCGGAAGGGGATTATGGCACCGCAAGGGAACCTCTCGAGCGAGCAACGAGGCACCTTGAAACCGCGGGTGATTTGACGCAACACAAGGATAAGTCATCTTACGATTGAATTTTGGGACACGTTCCTTTCTCCATTTCTTCTCATGTTTCTTCTTGATTTTTCCGGAATACGATCAGGTGTCTCCTTTCTTCTCTCCTTCGCTCGATCACGACTCCTTCTTTCCTATTCTCGTTTAATCGTTTCTAAGGTATACATTTCTTTTTAGCTTGCTTCCTTGTGCATTATTCTCTCCCTGAACCTGATTCATCACTCTCCGTTCTTTCTTTCAAACATGGTCATTAGAAAAACGACAGGTATCAAAATCTAGCTGTTTGGGGTTTTGGCAATACAGTCCAATCGTCATGAATCGCCCGTTTAGACTTGACCAGCTTTGTCACTATGTCTTGAACGATGTTCCATTCGCTAGCTTCCTCGGGAGTCAACATGCTGCAATAAATCTTGATAGGTTCGAAGGCCCCCACTATTTGAACATCAAGTTTGCAGAGGGCGCCTATGATGAACCCCAGTGATAGTGGACCGGCGATAGGGACGGTCGATGTCCCAATATCGAGCACTTTCAGGGATTGGAATTCGGATGAAGGAAGGATCTTGAAATCAAACTCTGGTGCATGGCTCCGTGGATCGATATATATTCCCAGACTTTGTAGCGTTGGAAATAGGCCAGCTGCGATAGGGAGCAACCGCAACGGGAAGCCCCCCGAATCCATCGCCTTATAAGGTCTCGAGCAGAGGTTGAGTTCTTGAATCCCTGGCCAGGCGAGAGCCATATGCTCCAAATCCTGCTCGGTTATGGAGAGAGGGATGCCTGTACTAAATTTGAGAATCTTTAAGCTGTGACAGGCGAGTAATGGTCGGGTATGCTGAAAGGGAAGGCTGAAGACCTGATCCGTGTTCGAGAATTCCAGGTCCAAAGTAAGGGTAGTGAGTCCCGGGCATCGTTGAGCCACCGCCGTGGTGAAGTTGAATACCCGTTCTGGGGTTGAATTTTCGGAAGATAGGATAATTTGTTTCAATTTACCTAATTGTTCGGAGGTTTGAAACAGTTGGACAAGTCGGTCTGGTGGCGCGGAAATCTTGAGCATCTCCAGCCTAGGAAATGCAGGTGGGGAATTGAACGAAAAACACTGATCCTTCCATCCCTCCTCTGGATAGTGAAGCTCGAGTCGTGTCAGGTGGGCCAAATCACCCAATGCCCGCACAGTCTCTGTTGTCTGGTAATCTGCGGGAAGCTCCACTGTCTCGAGAAGTTGTAACCTTGAGAGCCACAACACCACGGAGCTGTCCAGGCCGTCCGTCAAATCCAGGCGAAGCGACTTTAGGTGAGGTGTCCGAACAGTTGCCTGTTCAATCAGTGCTCTCTGAGTCCCTGCCTGCACATAGAGAGCGACATCAAGGTCCTCGAGAGTATCGCAGAGGAATGGCACCATTGCTAAGACTGATTCGGCACTAACGCTCGTCCATATCAGCTTTCGAAGTCTCGGTGGACAAAATGCGCTCTGGGGGTGGAGCTTGACTAATGCTTCGATCAATTCCACAGTAATCACACTGTTGCGCTGGTTCCTGGCGTAGGAATTATCATGGAAGTTGATGGTACGGACGCGACCTGCATACGAGTCATAGCGGTTCCATTGGGACTGATTTGGTTCATCCTCAAGACTCTGCCAAGAAGGAGATGTGAGACAAGTAGGAAGTCAACTGAGAACACCACTCTTACCCAGGACCATTGATCGCCTTTGCGGATTAGGGGCACGACTAGCTCTACTAAGGGAACGACGGAGTCGAGATCCCTCCAGAGAGCGTCTAGGGCCGACATCGACCATTTATGGCATACTCTTGCTGCCGCACCAAGTTGCTTTCGGCCGACACCAGATAACACTGCCAGCAAAAGCTCTGGTGGTAGATCCGCATACGTCACTAGGGAAAGCAGTTCAATCGATTAAAGGAGGCCAACAAACAGGGATGTTGAAGGAAGACTTACTTCTACTAGTAGCTTAATTGGGGGACTCTTGATCGGGCTACTTGGCGTACTGAGGCGTCCTCTTCAACGATGGTAAGTAGGAGGATGTGTTTGCTTGACAACGGGGAAAAGCGGGATATAAATGGGTAAAGTCCGAACGAATAACATTGTAACAAGTTGATACAACTACGTGACTAGGGCTCCTATCGGATCGGATCGGATGGAAATCCGTCGGATTTGAGGCATCCAGAGGTACAATCCGAATCCGAGGCTCGGATATCCGACCATCCGTTTCAACTCGTCGGATGCCGGCTTTGTGTACAAAGAGCCCTGGCTCTGACCACCGACAGCCTCTATTAAGTACGACTCAGCTCATTAATTTAGTTCAGTAGGTTACCAATGGTGTTTTAGCTCTGAGTGTCGTCAGTAGTCGCGTTAGTTTGCACGGGAAGATTGACCAGCCCTAAACAATGACGTCATCACCAACGGTCAAGGAACGCCCTATGTTAATAAATACAAGGAATACTACCTACAGACCTGTTTGGTGGGTGTTTGGGGGCGGCAGACACGCAGAACCACGTCAAGAGCGCCAGTTCGTCTTGCATCATGCGCTCTAAATCTCGCTGGTCGAGCCATCCGAACCATCCGACCATCCGACGGATTCAATCCATCGGATTGAGGCGTCTTCATACCTGGATCCGCATCCGAAATCCGAATCCGGAATCCGAATCCGGAATCCGACGGATGCTTCGGATCATCCGATCCGATAGGAGCCCTATACGTGACCCCACGAGAGACGGAAGAAGAATGGCAAGCTTCAAGAAGAAAGCCTTCCCTCCCATTTACATTCCAAGCACACACTAATTATCCTCACTATTCCTTTTGAAACGCCACTGTTTGCGGATCTCCCGCTTCGCCTGCTACGCTCTGTGTGCTATATTCTCGACTCCCTGCCATTGCCCCTCGATCGACCTCTCACCCAACATTCTTTCCCAAATGGAGGGTTCACTTGATATGGACATGGGGAGCCGACAGTAGGCTCCGATAAGGAAGCCTAACGCCGCGTAGTCATTCGGAATAGCTGACATTCCGACTCCCAGCTTCCTCATTGACAGGAGCTCCACCTCGGGGAGAATATCCCCTGCAAACTTCGAACATTTGGCGGAGAAATTGTTCCACGAGGATGATAGAGAGAGATCTCCGCAAGCACCTTGAATTTTACTGCCCAGTTTTTCCAGTCTGCCCATGGAGACGTGTCATCGAATTTGATCGAACGGATCCGTTGCGCATATGCGTCGAGGCGGGTCCAGTTTGCCGTCATCGGACAATCCAGAAATCGCTGAAAAAACACTCGT
>WSTX01008105.1:0-16936 GCA_019633405.1 Tulasnella sp. 408
CGTTCCGAGCGAGAATATGGGCAACGTCGACGGACGACGGACAACCGCACAAGACGCAGCTGTCTCCGTGTCTTTGTCTGGCAGCAAACTTCCTGTGACTGGAAAGAGCGGAGCTACCCTCTGATTCAGGCATCGTAGTATGGTGAAAGAGGTGGGTGATGGTCAAAATCGTCTTCCGGCTTAAAGTAGAATGTTATGTCCTAACCCCGAGTAACACCGTCCGCTCGCTTGCCGTCTTGTGAATCGGGGAACAGATAACATATATTTCGTAACGATGATAGGCGCACCATTTTTATGGTCCATAAAGCTAGACCGACCTCGGGACGTCCGCGTGAATGTCAAGACGTTGTCGCGAGGTGCCCGGGCCGGCTGTGAAGCGAGAGGGCGGTTGAGAACGCGGAATCGCCGATGACGAGTGAGCCCATCAGCTTGGTATATTAGAAATTAATGATGTTGTTTCCATCAACGCCGGTCGATATACCCGGGGAGCACATGGAGTGGGGAGCGATGACCGTCGTAATTGATTCGCTCTATATGATCACAGGAACCGCGAGACCTCGAAAAAGAAATGCCGAACATAGCGGAGGGGCTGACGAGCAACCGTGACCCATGGAATCACTTGAGCGGCGCCAACAGCTAAAGCTCATGTCTCTTGAACAACTCGAACCCATGGTCCCTCGGAAGCTAGATACATAGCACTCCACGGATCTCGATCAAGATAAAACTGTCCCTTTGCTGCAAGCATTGTTCGAACTCGCTCCAACACCAGCCGGGCAGCACAATGTCGCCGTCGACATCCTCGCATGCGCCACAGACGAGTGTTTGGAGAAACTCGCAAAACGATTTCTATACGGGCTGATATTTCCCAGTCAGCTCTTTCTTGAGCTTGTCTTGGGTTCGTAATACTGACCCGACTTGGACAGTACGCGCTGCTGCCGGAAAAACCCCTCCCGTATCGGATCATCCTTCGAGAGCGTCCGTAGAACCTGCCAAGGGCGAGAGGTCAACCATGTGGGATCTTGTAAGTACTGCGCTCAAAGCCGCTATTGCGCAGTCACTCTGACCTTTGCCAGGTTCTCCGCAGAGAAAATTACCGATGCGTCTTGTCAGGGAAGGTCCATTTCTGCGCATTAGAAGCCGGCCTAACCGAGCGACAGTCTGGCGAATCTCCGACGACCGTGGACAATGCGCACATCGTTCCATGTTCTCTGAAGTCGTCTGGCGAAGAAGAGTCGGTAAGTCGATTAGCGGACTGATGCGCCATTGTCTTTAATGACGACTCTTTCATATAGCGCGAGCACTCCGATGGATTTTGGCAGTTATTAAGTACCTTTTCTGGCATCCCTCTCGAAGAGCTCAACGGAACCAAAATCGACTGTCCCGAGAACGGTGTTGCTCTCGGCCACATGTTTCACGACCTGTTCGACAGGCTGCTGCTTTGTTTCGAAGCAACCGATGATGTACGGGGTGTTTCTTTTCATTTCTGTCCTTTGGTCATCTACTAATTCCAAAAAGCCCAACATCTACAGGGTTCTTTCATGGACTAGGGGTGATTACGGGCTACCGAAAACCGTATCGTTCGTGTCGAGACACCGTATTCCCGTTCCTGATCCCCGCTACCTCGCGCTCCATGCTGCCTGTGCCAAGGTGGTTCATCAAAGCGGCATGGCCGAGATTTTAGACGAGCTCCTTGAGGATCTAGAGCGGACAGACGTGCTTTCAAGCGATGGCTCGTCTGCCAGCTTACTTCACCACACCCTCGCGATGGCCGCTGCGCAGTAGGTGTTCTTTTGCTCAACCGAGTTCTATCCTCATGATGACATCCTTGTCACAGCTTGAAAGCAACTCAAGTGTCACTCAGAATCAGGGACTCGTTATCCACCAACAATCACAACAGGGAGTGGGATCGGACCCATCGCCTTTCCGTCCCCATGGTCCTTCCGTCATGCCAATGATAGTTGCAATACGTGAGCCTGTCAGCCAGCCACAGCGATTCTGGAGCAAATATTCGTTAAATACATAGCTCTAGTGGGGCATTAGGTGAATGGAATCATGTCGGTGTTGAAGGGATAAGCGACCCATCTCATGGCAACTAGCTCATGGCATGACGATTATATGCACACGCTAGCGACAATCGGAACATGAAATCACGGGCCTTCCACCGACAGGTTACAAGACAAAACTAGTTATATCGAGCGTCTCACAGTATACTCGTTTGATGAGCGGTTGAGGTTGTCAAAATTAATGTAGTCGGGCTTCGTTCAGATCGGCTCGATAAATAGATCCTTTTGGAGGATAAATCATTATCTTAGCACTTCAAAATTCGCGATTAGACAAGGTACGAGAGGTTCCCACCGTGGTTTGACTCGGCTGAGTGGGTTCGGGCTGGAACCAGATTTCGGAGCCCTCGCCGCGCGATCCAGCGAAGACCGGTTCTTGGGTAAAAGTCAACTTTAGTAGCGACTCAAGTCGGCTTTAATTTTATGTACCTTGGCCTTGTACCTCTGATATAGTGAGCCTCCAACTCCTCGAGGTCGGGTGGGAGGTAACATTCCACTCGGTCACTAAGGGACCGTTCCAATATTCTCCTTTGAAGGAACGTTTCCCGCTGAGGGAGTTAATGGCTCCCAATCCCGACCAGCTACGGATTTTTATTAGCCGCTGCCGAAAACGGGCTTAGAGGGATCAACGAGACTGACTTATGAGCCCAGGACGTATTTCCAGCATGCCATACAACACAAACTTGATCGTATTCTTTGGTTTGGTCCTTCAAGCCACTTAGGTCAAGTGTGCCAGTTGTTGAAGGAGAAACAGCTTACAGCGGCAACGAGTAACTTTTGTGGCGTCCCACACATCATATCGTATGAAACGATCAAGGCATGGTCCGCGGACTTGCTGATCGTAAACCTCCCGGCGGAGTCAAATTTCTTCGAGAGGTAATAGATCTGAGACAGACCCCACGAGACCACTCGAATCCTGCCCCTGGCTTTCGACGATGCAGCGGGGCCTAAGCCAGTTCATTGTCAAACGGCCAACGCAAGACGCGAAGGCCTTCATTCTGCTCTCACCGGGTACTTCTTGAGCGATAGGACGATATTTTGAGAGCATAGCCCTGCGTAGAAGCCTCCAGCTTCCCTGGACATCGTCATCGAGCTCGTTCAGCCATCGTAATGCGTCGAGGGCAAAGCACGAAGAAGCGAACGCCGCTGTCCATCCGTCGTCTTGTCCTCTGCCCTCATTGAAAGCTCTCCTAGAAACTGCAGTAATGAACGTCTCGCACTCTCTGCCACTGAGTCCTTGGAATTCGAGTTGGGTTGCTGATGCCGGGTGTATGTCAGTGGCGTATAGGGAGAGAGGCGGTGCGATCTGCACCTGCTGCGCTCGTGGGCGGTTCGGCTGCATCCATATTCATAATATAGTAGAGCCGGCTGTGCTTTGAGCAGTATTGGGTAGAATTTGCCTTACGGGGTCCAGACTCTAGTAGTGGACGGGGCGAAGGGAATTGGCGGTGATAGGGTACAATAGCTATCTGACATGCGGAACATGCGTGGGATCAGCTGCGGGCGCGACAAAGACTGTCTAAGAAACTACATTCTTGTTTCACAAGATGAAATGACTTACACAGTATCTTTTAAGTCTTCGTCGTCAGTTTAATCCGCATAGCGAATGTTAACATCTCAGCCACTTCCAACCATGCGAACATACAGCCTCCACCGTCCCTCGGCTTCAACCCCCGCCAAGCCAGACCTGCGTAGACAATAAGCAATTTTTGTGAGCATAAACTCGCGAGGTAAAACCCTATATCACGAGTTTTGCTTTTGGGTACCGGGGAGAGGCCGACAAGCAACTTTTTCAGCCGAGTGAATTGCCATTCTGGATGGAGCTGCCCTGCAAAGACGATCGGGTCCTGCCCATCAAAATATAATCCGAGACTTTGGAGTTTTGGTAGATGTAGAGCAAAAGTTGGAAGGATGGAGAGCTTGGCGCCCATTTGCTCTGGGATTGGGAAGAAGAAATCGGGTTCGGAGCAAAGTTCGAGTTCAGTTATATGCGGCCATGCGCGCCCCATATTCTCCACATCAGTAGAGCTGAACACCAGAGGAAAGGGGTGCGAGATCTTCAGCCTAGTAAGAGGTTGCAGGGATACATGCTTTCTAATATCTCGACGGATAAGGCCGAGGCCCCTTGGCTGCGTGATGAGGGACTGAGGAATAAAATCAGTCAATGGTGGTAATCGCTGGGCAGCGGTTGGCAAGATGCTGAGTGAAAGCCAGGACTTGGTTTCTATTGATGTCCTTCGATGAATGCAGATTTAAGCCGGCGAGGCCCGTGAAATTGGTGCGAGAGTTGAAGAGGAAACGTTGTGCAGCTGCTAGAGTTGCGGGTAAGGCTAGTTGGACTAAGCTGGGGAAGGAATTCTCGGGGAGCGTCTCCACTATGCCATCGTTGTTGTGTACGTGACGGGGATCGGTAGTTTGATCGATCATCCTTAGGCGGGGGAGTGCCTTGAGGGCGGCCAATATTCTTGCCGTCAAATAGTCAGGAGGCAACTTGATTGTCTCTAGATCCTCCAACGTTTCGAGCCACTGGGCGAGGGCCGCTTCCGAGGCTGGGTCCACGGTCCGTGCGGATGAGTCGAGGCGAAAGGTCTTGACTTTAAGTGTGCGATTTCGAAGAGCTTTGAAGGTTTCTATCATCCGGACCTCCGAGTCGTTCATGTTGTACCGCCCGAGTTTCAGGTGAAGCAACTCCTCAGAAAGGAAGGGGATCATCTCAAGAACAGAGTGGGATGTAAACCAATACAGCTCTCTTATATGCGGTAAGAGGGATTGGCCATGTGGATGATGGAGGGATATGACCCCGATCACGCCAAACCTCAACTCAAGCGGAGTACGGCCTTTGTAGTACCTGCCCTCACCGCTAAACCGGAGGAACCATACTCTATTGGCGTAATAATGAAAGCGGGGCCAATCTGCGTTGGCTAGGGCTCTCGATACCTCCTAAAGCATCTGTTTAGCAGTCTTTCTGTGAGTCCAGCGTGAAGTTTCGCACTTGCCTCGAGAAACGCGTGGCCTCCATCATCATTGCGGAGGATATCCAAGTCTAGCACCAGCTGCAGTAGAGGAAAAACGTTCTTCAAATTCTTCCAGAGCTCGTCCAAAGCTGGGTCGCTCCAGGTTTTACAGACACGAGCGGAGATGGCAAGTTCGGGTTTTGCGGAGTGGGAGAAGACCATAGAAAGTAGTTCGGGAATAGAAAGGGCTCTTGCTGAAGTGAAAAGTCAGTTTTTTTTTTTTAATCTCCGAAACCGATTCGTGCTTTCATACCGGTAACACTAAAGGCAGCGACGGACATACCCTCGCTTTCGGCTGTCTTGGAATTCTTCAGTGTTTTCGAGCTTCCTTTCCCTGCCATGTTAGAGGTTGTTTGGTGACTTAAGGCCTGTTTAATCTTGAGTAACTCCGCCAAAGAGGAGTATTTGGCGGTTGGTTTGCAGCGTCTTTGAAAGCGTTTTTGAAACCAGAAGCAGGCAGAGACGAAGAGAACGACACGCGATCGAACAACACCCAAACGCAGACAAAACGGCAACTTACCGGCGCCACCAGACACACTGAGCGTCTCCCCCGCCAATGAGCTTCTAGCCTTGGTCGTCAACAGCGTGAAAATCTCTGTTAGCCAAGATAATCTGTTCAACGCCGCGTTCATTCAATACCTCGCTACGCCGGTCCAACAGGACCTCGACATTGGCATCGTCATTGACTTTTCCGTCTGTAAGCTCTCATCTTCTCTTCTTCGAAAATTACTGCCCGAAGAGGTTCGATGGGCCTTTCTTGCGCAAGCAATGGTCGATATTACTATCTACACGATACTGTCACTATCAACATTCTTTTCGATATAAACGATAAAACGCTGACTATTCCTCTTGGGGTTCGTCCGAGGGATCGCGCACGAAATCGGACGACGTGGCGAATCGCATGGAACCTTCCGAGCTGTACGCTGACATTGCAGGCGTCCACTGCATCCTGCTGGAGAGTACAGCAGGAGTTACGACCGGCTCATCGTCGTAATCTACTGGATCCGGTCTCTCCGTGTTTGTGGATTCGCTTTCGAGATCATCATTTCCATCTCTGAGACCTTCAATCTCCCCAGCCGCTGTGGCCCCTCCAGGAGACGCCTGGACCTGCGTCATCGTACGGCGTCTATACATAGTAACAAGTTCTGTAACTTCGTTGAACGCAGCATCAGACCGGGTAGATAGAATGCGGCCCGGGTCGCGCAGAGATTCGCAAGCCGCCATCAAGGCCGCGTAGACCGAAACTTCCCAGCGACGCAGCGGGAGTTCCTTCATGCCTTCTCTGCTCTGGCTATTGTAGGGAAATGTTTCTGGTAGTAATGAGGTGCGGTTGTGAACGTTGAGGTAGTATGGAACGGTGATAGGAATGTATTCAAACTCGCACGGAAGCTGTACAGCATTCCCTGAGACTGACGTTCGGGACCGTAGGGCACATAACTTACCTCTGGTGGCATTAAGAGGCGTCTCCCCGGATCAGACAAGCCCATGCTGATGGCTCGCTGCCGCAGTTCGACGTTCCGCACCTCATGTTCCTTCAATTGTTTGCGCACGTTAGGAGAAGGGACGATGGCGAACATGCCGGCTTTATATTCTTGATGGTGGTTAGGACAGACTGAATATGCCTAGAGTAAGACCGTTGAGGCGTTTATGCGACTTCAAAGGGGCTTACAGCAAACGAAGTTCTCGATGTGATCAGCCCGAAACAATGAGAGGTCGCACGACCACTCTTGTAATTTTCTGAACTTGGGGAGATGGTCCTTTGAGACTGATGATTCCAAAAGGTTGCGCGGAGAGTATCCTCACCGAACCGCCGTCAGCGAGAATCTCAACAACTTCAAGCGTATGAGCTGGATAGCCGCACAGGATGCAGGCTGATCCGAATCGCTGCTTGATAGCGAGATGTTCGTTGTTGGAAGAGCCGGAATTGCTTTCGAAGTCGTACATTGGGGCAGTAGGGTGGTTGGTCGTGGTGGGGCGACGTAGACAATGGCTGGAATCCGAACATGTGGGAAACCGGAATGTCTGAATTTAGAAACAGACGTGCGTCGTCCCAGCGAGAATCCACTCGATACCGCAACAGAAATACCGGCGTCGTAATTTGGGTTCGGAAATGTAAACGCCCTAAATATAGCTTGTTCTTCGGCAATTGTAATTGTCACATGTTATGGCCGTTATTCATCCTTCACGCCAGATCACACCGCCTTAACTCAGCGTCCAGGTCCTCGTTATAGAAAAGACAATAAAACGATTCTGGCAACCTTCAAGATTCCCCTGCCAGCTTGACCCGCATGGCGAATGTCGTACTTTCCCCTATGTCTCTCCATGCGGTTTCTCGCCCTGCATCATTCGGGCGGCATCGTCTCCCCCTGCTAAGCTGAGTACCCGTACGCGAGATGAAGAGTTTGCGAGCACAGACATGCGAGGTAAAACGCCGGGGGGAGGGGGATAGAAAGGCTGGTGCCCATCTTTTCTGAAACGGAGAAATTCGTCGGTAACCAAGTCGTTTCGGAGATCTAGCTTTGCTGTACGAGCGCCCGCCTTTCCTAACATCCTGGCTTGGATTAAAAACTCGGGTGCTCTCTCTCGGGACCCTTTCGCGCAATGGTTGATGTTACTAGCTACAAAATACTTTCACTATTAACATTCTTGTCGATATACACGATAAAACGGTAGTTACTCCTCTTGCGGTTCGTCCGAAGGATCGCGCACAAAATCGGACCAGGCGGCGAATCGCATGTAACCTTCCGAGCTGTACGCGGGCATTGCAGGGGTCCACTGTATTCTACTGGAGAGTATAGCGGGAGTAACGGCCGGCTCATCGTCGTAGTCGAATTGATCCGGTCGCTCCGCGTCCGTAGATTCGCTTTCGAGATCATCGTTTTCATTGCCAAGCTCTTCTTCAACTTCGGCCTCTTTAGGAGACTCTTCGCCTTGCGTCACCGAATGGCGCTTGTACAGATCAACAAGCTCGGTGATTTCGTTGAACGCAGCGTCAGACCTGGCATCACGAAGGCGGTCCGGGGTGCGTAGAGGTTCCACAGCGGCCATCAAGGCAGCGTAGACCGATACTTCCCAATTGCGTAGCGGGTATTCCCTTACCTGTATGCTCTTCAAATTTGCCCCCGTGCCCACGTGAAGGGTGTCCCCGATGTGCAGGGTGTCTCCCGCAAATGTGTTCTGGCTGCTGAAGATAAAGGTTTCCGGATAGAGTGGCGTCTCGGTGTGAGTTTCGACGTAGAAGGGAACAGTCATGGGGACGTATTCGAACTCGTATGAAAGCTGTGAAGGATTCGCTGAGACCGGAATGTCGGGCGTTACGGGTATAAGGCTCACCTGTGGTGGCATCAGGAGGGTTCGCCTCGGATCACCCCAGCCCATGCTGACGGCTTGCTGCCGCAGCTCGAAGTCCAGCACTTCATGTTCCTTCATTTATTTCCGCACTTTAGAAGAGGGGACGATGGCGAAAACGCCATCTTTATATTCTTGATGGGGGTTAGGACAGACTGAAAAAGGACTGAAGTGAACCTGCTGAGACAGCCGTGCGGTTAACGTTTGTGAAGGCTTACAGCAAACGAGGTTCTCGAAATCATCAGCCCGAAACCCTGAGAGCTGGGCTGAACACTTTCGTAGTTTTTGACCTAAAAGTCGTGGCTTTGTGAGACGGTGGCTCCAAAAGGTTGCAAGTTGGGAACGTAGTATCCTTACCGGAGTACCCTCAGCGAGAATCTCAACAACATCAACGAAGGCTGGATAGCCGCATAGAATGTAGGCCGATCCGAACTTGTGCTTGACGAATAGTGAACGCGAGCGGAAGGTAGACAAACATCGGCAATCCGAACACCCGGACAAGCCTGAATTTGGAAACCATGGGACGTTGGTATCTCTCATGGATGTAGGAATCAAACTCATTACCATATCGCAACATAAAAACCGGGGTCGCGCTCTGGGTTTGGAAATTCAAACGTCCCGGACGGACATGTTAAGTGTTTTTCTGCCACGTTACGGCCATTATCCTTTCTTCGGTCACGTCGGACAGCATCCGCCCTATGTATGAGCATCAAGGTTCTCGGTCTGTAATAAACAACAATAACGACTCCAGTAGCCTTCAACACTCCTCTGCCAATTTGACCCGCATGGCGAAGGCCATAACTTCTGCCACATCTCGCCAGGCCTGCTTGCGTTCCGCCGTATCAGGCGGCATCCTCGTCCCTCGCCAATCTCCGCCCGAATAAACAAACACAGATCCTGAGCACAAGCTCGCGAGGTAGAACCCAAGATCGCGCGTGTGGGTTTTGGGAGCCGGAGAGAGACCAACCATGAGGATTCGCAGCTGAGTGAACTGGCATCTGGGGTTAAGATATCCTCCGAACGTAGTCCGGTCTTCCCCGTTAAAGTATAATCCGAGGCTTATGAGGTTTGGAAGGTGCAAGGCGAACACTGAGAGGATGGAAAGGCTATTTCCCATCTGTGGTGTAACGGGGAAAGAGAAATCAGGCTTGGGGCAGAGATAGAGGTCACCGATTTGTGGCCAGGCGTTCGCCATGTTTTCCACGTCAACTGAGTTGAGCTTCAGGGGAAGGGGATGCCCAATCGTCAGGTAATTGAGATGTTTGCATGGGTATAGGCTTTCTAATATTTTGATAGGGAGGACCGAGGCGCCTTGATCGCGGAAGTCGGGACCGAGGAATAAAGTGAGGTCGATGCTGGTGATTGTTGGGCAGTGACCGGCGAGCTGCTGGGTGAAGGCAAGGACCTGGTCTGCTTTGATATCCTTTTGTGCGTATATATTTAATGTGGTTAGCCCAGTGAAATTGGTAGGAGAGCAGAAGAGTAGCTGTCGTGCGGCTGCTGGTGTTGCGGGTAAGGTGAGTTGGACCAAGCTGGGGAACGAGCCGCTGGGAAGTGGCCCAAGCACTCCAGTGTTATTATATTGATACTTTGAGTCGATGCCTTGATCAAGTATCCGAAGTCGAGGGAATGTTCTGATGCTGTTCAAGGTTCGTGCCGTTATATAGTAGGGAGGCAGCTGGATTTCCTCCAACGTATCCATGTCTTTGAGCCAAAGTGCGAGAGCCGCTTCTGAGGTTGTACCAATAGCGCATGTGTAGAGGCGAAAGGTCTTGAGTTTAAGTTTACGGTTTCGGAGGGTGCCGAAAATTTGTTGGATCTGGGCGTTACTGGCGTTGTCGAGCTCCAAGGTCAGGTGCAGCAAATTCTCGGAGACGAAGGGAATAATGGGGAGAATACAGCGGCTGGAAGTCCAGTGAAGCCTTCTTAAGCGAGGTAAGAGAGATGGCCCGTAGGGATGATGGAGACAGATGGTCCCAATCAACCCAGACGACAATACCGGCATGGTGTCTCTGCCGTACGGTTCTCCGTCATCAAAGTGGAAGAACCGCACCCGCTTGGCATAGAAGTGAAAGCGAGCCCAATTTGAATTTGCCAGCGCACTTGATAGGACCTACATAACTCACATTTTAGCTGCCTTTCTCCCAGTTCAAGGTCGAATTTGTGCTTACCTCCAGAGCAGCTGGGTCCGCCCTTGCCTCATGAAAAAAGTCCAAATCTTCGTCCAAAAGCTCCAGGAGGGGGAAGATGGAGTCTAAGGATCTCCAGAGCTCATCCAAAGCTGGGTCGGTCCATGTTTTGCAGACGCAAGCGGAAATGGCAAGTTCGATATCTGCGGAGAAGGAGAAGACGTTGGAAAGTAGTTCGGGAATAGAAAGGGCCATCGCTAAGATCGATGAGTCAGGTTTAGTATCTTGAAAAGCGATTTGCGCATTCATACCGGCAGTATTAGCGACGGCGGGAATTCTTTCCCCCTCACTTGTCTTGGAACCCTTCAATCCTTTTGACCTTCGTTTCCCCGCCATTTCAATGGTTCTTTGGTAATATTGAGCCCCCTTTTCCCTATTATCTGGGGTAGTGTAGGCTCCTTGAAGGTCCCAAAATGGCTCGGTCAAAGTGAGGGTTGCCTTTGAAGCAGGGACGGAACAGGGAGCAAAGCGTATACAAACAAACAACATAACGCCAGGATGCAGAGCGCCACACCCCGATTGCACCCCTCAACAAGCATGTACAGCTCACCATCAACAGTAATGACGTCTTTGCTTGCCAATCGTAGGTTCTCTTCGGCCCAACTAGTACAATGTTTTCTATGAAGCCCGCGGCACCGATCCAACAACACCTCCGAGCCGACAGCGCGGGTGAGCTTATTATTGGCCGAGCCGACAACGTTCACCATTTGTTTTACAGATACCCAATTTGGGAAATATAAAGGGGGCTCTTAGCACTCAGCCTGTAATTAGAGGAACACTGGGAGCAGCAGCGATCGGTTGCTTGTACCGGTTAGCTTCAAGCCCTTAATCTTTGTTGAATGCAGCAGAGCCTCAAACGGAAGAAATACACGCAGAGCTATACAGAGATCAGCAAGTGGCCCTGGGAATTGGGTAGATCGCCATTCGCTCTGGTGAGGGATCACATCCTGGCTGGAGAGGCTACGATCGCAAGAAACGGCTCCAGTGTGTCGCCCATTCTCTTAGACAGACATTGAGATGGTGTAGTGGTCACGATGATACCTGACATACAGGGGCAAGTGGGCAGTGTCTGCTATCCAAACAAGTGGAAATCTGGAGATGCTTGAATTCCAGGAAACGGATATTTGTAATTTTAGTATAATTTCAAACGGTAAGCGTATTGGCGCTACAATTTAGGTTTCGTACCTAAACTGCTATCGATCCTTCGGTCACACCGCAGGCAGATCGCGCCCATGAGGCTACCGATGCCGATTGGCACGCAGACAATCCGCGATAGTCAAAAAGTATAATAGAATAGACCTAACGACTAGAGCTATCTAAGCATCAATACTCTGGGAGTGGAATGCGCAATCACGTCTACAACAACCTCCAAACTCCCCTGCCAGCTTGATCTGCATAGCAAACGACATCATTTCCTTCACCGCCTGCCACGCAGCTTCGTGTCTCTCTTCATCAGGCGGGGGACTATTCCTCAGAAGGACCTTGTTCCCATAGCGAACATTCACATCCCGCGAGCACAAACTCGCAAGGTAGAAGCCGAGCTCGCGGACTTGACTTTTGGGTATCGAGGAGTAACCAACATGCAGTTCGTCCAGCTGATTGAACTGACATGTATAATAAAGGTGTCCTTCAAATGTAATCTGGTCTTGTGAGTTGAAGTATAATCCAAGGGTTCGAAGGTTCGGCATGTGAAGCGCAAACGAAGGGAGGATGTCCACCGTCACGCCCATATCTTCTGAGACACTAAAAGAAAAATCAGGTTCGGCACAAAGGCTGAGCTGCGTCATCTTCGACCATGCGCATCCCATATTCTCCACATCAGTTGGGCCGAACTTCAGAGGAAGAGGGTATCCAATCCTCAGCGAAGTCAGATGTTTGCAGGGGTAGAGGCTTTCCAATATTTCTACGGGTAAGACCGAAACCCCCTGATCCCGAAATGCCGAGCGGAGAGATAATGCCAGCCCAATTGTCGTGATGTTTGGGCAATGTGCCGCAAGGTCTTGGGTGAAGGCGATGACGTGGTCCGCTTTTATGTCCTTATCTGCGTTCAGATCCAACCGAGTGAGGCCGGAGAAATACGTATGGGAGTCGAAGAGCAATCGCTTTGCGGCCGCTGGAGTTTCGGGTAATGTGATTTCTGCCAAACGGGGGAAGGAACCGCTGGGCAGTGACCCAGCCATCCTCGCGTCGTTGTATCGAAGCGGAAGCTTGTACTCGACGTGAACTCGATCGATCACCCGAAGTTCTGGGAGTGCCGCAATTCTGGTCAAGACTTGAGCCGTTAAGTAGTAGTCAGGCAACATGACTTTCTCCAATGTCTTCATAGTCTCGAGCCACGGTCCGAGGGCCGCTTCCGAAGTCGGACCGCCTTCGTAGGTGTAGAAACGAAACGTCTTGAGATTAAGTGTACGGTTTCGGAAAGCGTCGAAAGCTTCTTTGAGAAGGGTATCACTTGACTCGTATAGCTCTAGGTCTAGATGCGCCAAATCCTTGGAGAGGAAAGGTAATATGGGGAGAGCATAGCGCTCTATCGACCATTTGGCCTTTCTCAGATGGGGCAAGAGAATTGGACCATATGTGTAGTGGAGACAGATGATCCCAATCACGCTGGACTCCAGTCCTGGCATTTCCTCCGTTCCACGGTAATCCGCCGAGTCGTCAAACGCAAGGGATTGCACTCGCTTGGCGTGAGAGTGGAAGCGAGACCAATCTGCGTTTACTAGAGCGCTTGACACAGCCTAAGAGAATTGCCTTAGCTGACTTCATCCCAAGTCGATGTTGAATCGTGTTCTTACCTCATGAGCCGATGGGTTTTGGTTGCGACTGACAGAGTCCAAAAGGTCCACATCCAAGACAAGCTCCAGAAGGGGGAAAATAGAGTCTAAATCCCTCCATAGCTCATCTAAAGCTGTGTCCTTCCAGCTTTTACAGACACGGGCGGAACTTGCGAGTTCGGGCTTTCCGGAGAAGGAGAAAACGAGAGAAAGAAGCTCGGGAATGGAAAGGGCTCTTGCTGCAGAGAAAGCGATCAATTATAGTACATAAAAAAAAGTAGTTTTGAAGCATCATACCGGTAACACTAAAGGTAGTCACTAAATCTCCACCGCTTTCGGGTGGCTTGGAGTCCTTCGAGGCTTTCGAACTATCTTTCCCGGTCCTGCTTGAGGTCCCTTGACGCATGTTAGGCCGGTTTGCTGTTCTCGATGAGGAGGTCTATGATTTTTGACCTCGAAAGAGGAGCGCCTTAGCTTTGAAATCGGGAGAGGGATGGAACAAAAAGGAAGAAAAGGGGATCCAACCATACAAACAAACAAAATGGCCTGACACACTGCGCGCCACAGCACGAGATGCAAAGTTCATCAAGACCAAAACTCTGTGAGATGGAACAGACAATTTATTGTCACCCGGGTGTAAACGCGACCCTTCGCTTTTAAGCTAAATCAAGTGACAAATGTCCATAATACCATTATAAGCAAAAACGTGGTCAAAATATACACGAGATAATTATAAACCGGAAACGCATAAATAAGAGATCCCCCTACTCATCCTGCAATGTCGCCAGACCGTCGTTCAACTCGTCCGCCGGCCTTTCAAACACCTTGAACGCCACGCCCTCTTTCTTCTGGGCATACTTGCCATCCATATCGACGTCTCCATCCGCCGAAGCCTTCTCCTTCTCCTTGCCCCAACCGATACCGCGTTCCTTAAACACCTCGGGACTCCGATCCAGCAACACGTCCAAATCGGCGTCGCTGATGATCTTGTCGTCCGCGGAATTGACGACGTCGATCTTCTCGCCTTCGAGGCTCAGCAAAGACGCGGCGAGGCTTTCCAGGCTTTCTGCCTTTTGGCTAGCTCGTCCGCCAACGGCTTTGAACTTGCCTCGAGCGATGACCAACGCTTCCAACTTTCGTTTCTGCGTGGCGCGGTCGAGGATGTGCGTCTCGATGGTGTGAGCGGAGACCAGTCGGAAGATGAGGACGGGTCGAGTTTGGCCGATACGATGGGCTCGGTCTTGGGCTTGGAGGTCATTTTGGGGGTTCTGGTCGATGATTAGTTTGTAAGCATGCGAAACGGTCGACAAGAGTTAGACGTAAGAGAGCTTACCCAGTCCGAATCATAGAAAATGACCGTGTCCGCAGCCACCAAATTGATGCCCAACCCACCAGCCTTCGTGCTCAACAAGAACAACCGACAGGCATCAGGGCCCTCTCCACCCTTATTAAACCGATCCATCTCGCTCTTCCGCTCCTCGTGAGTCGTGCTGCCGTCGATCCGACACACGTCCCACCCTTTGAACTGCGTCGCCCAATCTTCGATGATGTCCAACATGGTCGTGAACTGGCTGAAGATGAGGACCTTGTGCTTTCGAGAGAACAGCTCGTCGAGCAATCGGTTGAGGAGGAGCATTTTACCCGACGCCCCGACGAGCTCGTCCGAGATGACGGGAGCGTTGGTCCGCGAGTCGGTCGGCCAGTGGAAGAGGAACGGGTGGGAGCAGACTTTCCGGAGCTGCATGATCTTGTTCGAGAGGTGCATGTTGTTGACGATCTGGACTGAGAAAATCGCAGGAGGGTGAGCATCTGGCTCCAAAAGGGCAAGAAACGCCGAGACTTACAAGCTTGCTTGATCGCAAAGTCCCGACCAAGCTCCTCTGGGGAAGGTTCCTGCGCAGCAGCAGCATTTCGTTTAGACTGTCGAGCCTGCCTTCGCTCTTCCTCTTCCTCCTCTTCCTCCCACTCCCCAAAGAAGTCATCGTCCTCCACCTCCTCGTAATTCACCGCCTTCTTGCCACCCCGCGACCTCCGCTTCGCAACAACCTCCGCGATGCTCTCGTCCTCCTCGATTTCGTCGATCGCGGTCTGCACCACGTCCTTCCTGTCCTGCAGCGCTTTGCGAGTCTTCATGTCCAGCTTGTCGATCCCGCAGTAGCGTTTCACGATCCACTCGCGGAGCTTGGCGCCTCCGGCGACGACGTTCTGGTACAGGTCGAGCTGCTGCTTCGTGAGCGGGGCGTAGAGAATGTACTCCTTCTTGGGTGGCAAGTTGACTTCGACGTCGGCTTTCAGGCGCCGGAGGAGGAAGGGCTTGAGGATGGCGTGGAGCGAGGTGATAAGCTGGGCGTTCTCTTGGGCAGTCATGCCCACAGCGTTAACCGCGTCTTGTTCTTTGGCAGAGGGTTTGGAGGATGCGACAGGGTTGAACCAAGCTTGGAAGGCTGAGAGGTCGTCGAAGAGCTTGGGCATGATGAAGTTGAGGAGAGACCACAGTTCGTTGAGGTTATTCTGGGGATGGCAAGTTAGTTGACCTGCACTCTTCAGTGTTCCGGGACACTCACATGTAATGGTGTACCAGTAAGGATCAGGCGGTTTGCAGAAGGGTAAGTACGGATCTCTTGGACCAGTCTATAAGGAACGGGGAATTTAGAGCGCGTCGGAAGGAGGAGTTTGGGACAAAACTTACTTCGATTCCATATTCTTCAATCGGTGTCCTTCATCAATGATGACGAACGACCACGCGTATTTATTGAGCACGTTCCTGTCCTTGATGATCATCTCGAAAGTCGTCAACACGACGGGGAAGCTGGCCTTCGTTTGACCGGTTTTTTGGCCAGCAAGAGCCGCAGCGCGAGGAGCTTTCGGAGGTGGAGCCTTCTTGCCCTTTCCTTTCTTGCCTCCACCACTGACGCTAGGTGTACTTGCTCGAGAGCCAGCTGGAGAGCTTGCGGCCGAGGAGTTGAGATCGGTGGGGAGAGACATCTCCGTTCGGATGAGTTCTCTGCGGTGTTCAGGATTGCCGTGATATATGACGACTGGGACGGTCGGTGCGAATTTCTCAAACTCGGCCTTCCAGTTATGCAGGACACTTAAAGGACAGACGATGAGGAACTGAAGGTGGTGGGCGTGGCGTTAGTCAGCCTGCGGCATAGGTGGCGTTGGGAAACGTACCGGCCCCCACACGCCCTTTTCCTTCAAATGTGCAAGGAAGGAAATAGTCTGAAGAGTCTTGCCGAGACCCATCTCGTCTGCGAGGATGCCATTGAGGCCTGAAAAGAGGGTATTAGGCCCGTTGAACTGAACGCGCGAGTTGCACCACTCACCGTTTTCGTACAGCAACGCCAACCACTGAACACCAGCTAACTGGTAATCGCGAAGAGTGGCGCCGGTGACAGTCTTGGGCTGCTTCATGTACAAGATCTCTTCTTCCTTCGCTTTCTTCTCGTCATCGTCCTTCGTTTCTGACGTTGACACCGCGCTTCCGTCCTCCACCCGAGCGCGTTTGCTGGGACTTCCCGGTTCCGTCTTCCCGCCCTTCCGCTTTCCAT
>WSTX01008108.1:0-16863 GCA_019633405.1 Tulasnella sp. 408
CAGCATCTCGAAATCGTCGGTCTCTTGAGCGGGTCGAACGCCCAACAATCCGTCATCAAGCTGCAAAGGGTGACGATCTGCGATATGTGTTCGTCTTCCCCGGCTGAAGGCACTTTGCCCTCAATCACCTGCAGAGTAATAGCTGTCTGCGAATTCAGTTCGGAGAAAGGAAGTTTATTTGTCATGATCTGTCAAGCGATCCGTGGTTCTGACTCAGTAACCAGGACCCGAGAGATACATGTATCAAAACAACTTACTTCCCAGCATACCCATCCAGCGGACCAAATGTCACTCGATAAACCAGGACGCTCCCCGTTCACGACTTCGGGGGGCGCCCAACGAAGCGACCAAGCCGGTCCGGTCAAGGTCAGCTGATTTCCGGTTGCAACGACGTTTATTTTCTGATAGTCTTCCACAGTAGTTGAATCACTGATTGGCCCGTGGCTGTCCCCTTCACTGGCGCCTCCGTCCTTTGACTCCTTTACGACACGAGCGGACCCAAAGTCGGTAATAACTGCCCTATATGACGAGCTGACGAGAATATTGAGCTGTTGTGTTGTCAAGGTTAGACGGGAAATTGCAGCTGAGGTTACATCACTCAACCCACCGACTTGAGATCGCCATGGCAGATCGGCGGCTGGCGGGTATGAAGGTAGTGGATCCCCTCGAAAGTATCCTGAATCTGGGATAGGCATGGTGTAAGCTCACTGCACGTCCCCTTCCTGCTAGATAGTTACTCACAAGGGAGATGCGTTCTGGAACTTCCCTGTTTCCCGCCCCGAGAAACTCGCTCACGTTTCCATTAGGCTCCCAGCCCAAAACTATCCAAGCTTTTCCGTCTTCGAAGTCTTCGACAAACGCCAAGAGCCGGACAATGTTCTCGTGAGACAGCCCAGCCATCGTTTCGACTTCATGGACGAAACTCTACGGGTGAGGCATTGAGTGTATTCTACGGTGGGAGTTATGGACCTTCCTACATTGGCGAACATGTGTAAATCCATGTCTCGGTGTAATCGAAGCTTCTTCACTGCCACTTTCTCTTTGCGACTCCATACTCGTCGTTTATATGTCCCCTGGACGACTTCGGCTTTGCCACCGTATTTCGGCCGTTCCAGAGGTGTCAAGCGGATCGCATTTGCATTTGCTCGGAAGTCCGACAGCTTGTCCAGTCTTTCTCGCTGTTTGTCGTGAAAGCTCGTCAGCCGTTCCCTCAGCCCCCTAACGGGAATTACCCACTGCTGAAAGCTTCTTAGTGTTTGTCTCGTTGACGGCCACCCCTCTACCAGCTTGCCCTGTATCGGGATGACTGTCTTCCTTAGAATCCTCATTGCTCGTCGGCGTTCGACGTGAAGGCCGAGGCTTCGGGCGATTCCCATCTTGGAGGGGCACGAGGAACGTGGAGACCAGTTTTTCCATTGGACGAGGTCCCGAGAATGGTGTCGGGTCGGGAGTACTTGGTAGTGGGAGTAACAAACAGTTGAGGGAGGGAGTTGCTGCGTTGCGGCGGTTACAAGGGAAGAGGAACACTCAACAAACCAAGGCTGAACGTTGACTTATAAGAAGTGGTGAACGGATGGAAGGATAAATCGGTCAGCGCCTCGTACGTGGCTCTTCACCTGCGGAAGCCGGTGCAGAGTGGAGCCTGGGGCGATACTTATTCCCACGGTTTGTAGTAGGTAAAATTCGATTCGTTCCCCAACCGGCTCGCCATTCAGGAAGCCCGCTGCAGGTTGCCCTGACCTCTGCACCGGGACAACGGACGATTTCGGTTTCGACTTTGATGGTGCGGAATCCCATTACACAACTCAAAAAGGGATGGGTAAAGTTGGTCACTATAAACAGCATGTATAGTCCTGTGCAAAGAAATAATATCTACATGCGAGACGGAGACGGACTCGGAGTTGCCGTGAGCCGTCTCGGGAGCTGTTTTCGCAATTCCCACCAAAAGCAAGAACCTAGCTGCTGTAAGGCCTGTCCCAATTTTCCTAAAATGGCAGGTCAGATCAGACATCTGGCTCATCAAGGATCTTGGATGCGACGGGTGAGGCTTTCGAGCCTTGAAAGCTTATTTGCATGTGCGGTTGCCGAATTGGTGTGGGGTGGATGTGAGGACAATTGTTTGTAGCTTGACCATTCAGGCCTGCGGTAAGCGGTGCAGACGGAAGAAGGCCGAAATCGTGCAACGTTCACAGCACTATCGGCACGCTCAAACAGTAAACTATAGATTAAGCTGAAGAGGATAGAGCATCTGCGCTGGGGCACCGAAGACTCTAACGCTTTGCAAATATCTGCTCGCTGAGATCATATCGAGGACCTGAAAATCGGCGTGTTTTTTTCAATTCGATACCCGACCGTACCTCGATATTATTAGATGGTTTGAGGCAGGTGGGAGATAGTACCTACTGATACAGCTGCCTCTGGATTATTGGCTAGCCACGGAGCTCCAGAGGGGTGTCGGTAATTCCGGAATATGCACATATGAATGGGTGGAAGAGACCGTTGCTGGGCGGAGTGGCCTCGGGGGGTCTCCCACCGAAAGCAAAATTCAGTGTGCACTTGGCCCAGAATTTCCCTGAATGGCGGTTCAGACATCTGACCTTGAGGATTCGTGTTGCAACCCATCGTCGTTTTGACCTTTGTTTGGTTCGATGGCTGACCGCGAGGTGTGCCTGAATTTCAACCCAAACTGTCGCTCTCCTCCTCGAATATGCCGCGCATATGCCTCAAATGCTGAACGTCAACAAGGACTCGATCGAGATGAGCACCTTCTTCATTCCTTGACTCCTCAAATATCTCGGACGCATCGTGCTCTTCAGTACTTCGTACCGTTCTTTTCCCTCTGTTGCCCGCGGACTTCCCATCCCGCCTCGACGCCTTCAACCATCACGTTCCCCGTCAACTCCCTGCACCCAGACGCGTCTCATCCTAGTGCAAAAGTGATAGCGGAGACCAAACCCAGCGTTATCCAAACTCTCTGTCCGCGCGGCGAAATGTGTTTGTGTTTTTCGCAAGGCTTATAGCTCGTCCTCAATGCGGTGCTCCGACCATCAGCAGAGTGGAAAACCCGCATGGCGGACTATTTAATCAACAAACGCTTTAACAAACCTGGACCTGTGCTTTATCCGCCAACGCGACACGAGATCTCCTCGTGGTACGACTTTCCGCCGTTCATCCTCGCGTCGTTGTTCACGTTTGACTTTGCAGAACGACGCCCGCCCCCCCCCCCACCGACTGCGGCAGATCAGGCCGCTCCGGCCTTTTCGACCGGCGCAATCTCTCAAAGAGCTCCGATCCTTCAACTTCCAGAGGTTCTCGTACTCATCATCGACGCCCTGAAACAGCACGCCAAAACGTGCCTAGCCCGGACCCTGCCAGTACCTCCGCAAGCAGGTCGAACCCCGTCTTTACCGCCATCTCCGCGATTCCACCGACCCTCCCAAACACCTCTACTGGGACCATGTGGGACTCTTCGACACGCTGATGGCGCGACCGGACCTAATCAAACATTTTCACTCGTACGAGGGCCCTTCACCCCGCCGGAATGGATGACCAAAGACCAAGTGCAACTTTTGGAAAGACGCTTCGTCACAACCAAACTCCGACAAGAGTCGTCGCCGGAAGATTCACTCACTTTAGCCGAATCCATCGAACTCTCAACCACGGTCTTCTCCCAAGCAACCAACATCCGAGACATCCACTTCGCTCACATCTGCAGCCCGAGCGAAACTGGCCTCTGGGAACCCGTGTCAAGGGCTCTTTTCGACAAAAGACTCGAAAGGCTCGTTGTGGATTGGATTGGTCAGCCGGTACCACTCGCCTCTCTGCTTCGCACTCAAACCGAGTTGAAAGCACTGGAAATCGCCTCGAACGCGACAGAGTGGCAAGATCTGGAGGAAGCTCACATTCCGAAGCTTGAGAGGTTGAAATGCACCACGGCTCAGGCGGCGAGCCTGGTCCGGGACGTCCGGTGACGGACCTCGAACTGATAAAAGAGGACGACGAGCGGGTCTTGGGAGAAGACTTATTCCAGCGATTGGCTCTATCAGCACGTCCCATCGCCACGCTCACCATAACTCTCCCCGACCTTGCGACCCACGGCATTTTCCAACGAACGCTTCAAAACATCTCCCAGTACCTCCCTAGAGTTGAAGATCTCACCATTCGAGTCAATGGATATATTTCTGGGAACGTGGTCAGTCATATTGTTTCTTGCGACACGATACCGGATATTCTGACCATTAACTGCCATTATCAACTATTTACAGCTCCTTCAAGAGATCCACCCATTCAAGCATCTCGTGCGTTTGGACTTGCAGGAGACATGGTTATTCGAGCCGATGATTCCCAACAACACCGTAAGCTTAAACGGCCGCCGTCGATTTCCCGATTTGGAAGACTGGGCCGTGCTCACCAGCAAAGCGAAAGAACTGTGTCCCGCATTGGTTGAGCTCAAGTTTCGGATCATGTCGCGCCCAGGTTGTTGGGAGTACATTCTCTATTAAATCCTTACCTATGTATGTTTGCAGTTGGATGGAAATGGACTTTTTGGGATACAGACCGAACTGACAAGAAGTGCGATATATGATCTTCCAATGGTTTTACAGGTGGAAAAGCGCCAGGTTGCCGGGTCGGGGGTTGGCGGAGAGATCTAGTCACCGCTGCCTCCTGAGTACACGTGCGCGATCCGTTGACCTCAGATAATAGAGCTGCGGAATCAAGGGTTTCATGTTGGGAGGTGGCCGGTGATATAATGGCAGGGCGTACACTTGAGAACGAGGGCAAATCAAAACCCTGGAGAGAACGGCTTCCCAACACCATCCATGACGTTGGCATCGGTTCTCGCGGTTACCCGCCAGTTGTGTTTGAATCTTCCCTCCGGATGGAAAGTCGACTCCAGTGCTGTACCGCTCCTACGTATATAGGAGGCCTCCTCGTGGCGAACCCTGAATAGGGTTTCTTCACTTGAGGACCGCGTGCGTAGAGTTCCGGATCGGGTTAGCCCACTGTCCTGATGATGTAGTGCAGAATACGCGCAAAGCGGCTTTTTGAGGATATGAAACCACCACCCCACATGGGGATCGAGGGTTCTGTGAAGCGGATCCTCGATAGAGAGCTCGCGTCTGGAGCATATGGTCCGCGGGAGGGACGGAGTTGTCCCGCGTGCCCAAACGTCGCGAAAAAGCCTCTCAGAGTACCTGAGGGTGACGATCCATTGGAAACAGTCTAGAGAACCACTTTTCATAACGCCAAATGGCTAGGAGAATGGCTAGGAGATATAAAAGGAGACCCTTTCAGGGATGTTTACGCTGCCGTTTTAGGCAGTGAGGCAACTTCGACACGACGCAAGCCACCAATGCAAGATCAGAGCCCCACCATGAGAACCACCGGGTAGGAAGGTTGCAATGATGCGAGGCGAAGAGCACTAAATTGGAGGTGTTGTACAGTTCAGTCAATTTTCCCGTATCGTAATCGATTGAAGATGCGTTCTCTCGACTCAGGACACCGAAGCCCGGTCGTGAGAGGAGCCAAGTCGAACAAACGGACACCACCATCCTCTATTGCGCACAGCAACCCTTGAAAGCAGAAAGACCTCCAGAATGACTCTTCACAACGGAGGGTTTTCATTTTAGGAAACGGGATCCCCACAAAGGAAAGCCGTGAGCTGTGCAAACCGCGTGCGGCCTGGACATTTGTTGACGCTTCCATCAAATGTCTTGCACCCGCATCGTGACCGCGACTTCACATAAATCCCGAGGATGGAGCTTGACGAGACAGTTAAAGCCAGAATAGCCTCCGACATTGTCTTTGTTCATCAAGCCTTAGCCATACCAATCAGCCGTATACCTTTCCATTTGCTCTATCTAACACTAGCTTACTCGACTTCATATGGCGGAAGACCTGATACTCCTGCACACGAATCTTCCAGACCCGTATGCCAAGGCTGTGAGTCCTCCCTATCTACCAGATGGAAAGTGGAGACTAACGAGAGGCGCTCAAGCGAGAAATTCTCAATGGTATGTCGGAGTATCGAATCGACCTAAAAAGGATCAAAACGGCCGATAATGGACCAAAGGCAAGGGGCGGGCAGGGTACCGTCGTGGTCGGAGCTCTCATTTCCTCTCAAGAAGTCGCGACCTGGATACCGGAACAACTCCCGAAACAGCTTGTCGACGCCAGTTACGCAATAAAAAAACTCGAGTGGGATCGTGAAGATGACGAAGAATCGGTAAAGTTTTTCAAGGTAACGCCAACCTCTTCACACATTGCTTTCCGCTGTTCTGACAACTCGCTAAAAGTCGTTCGTCAACGAGCTTAGCCTCATGGCGGACCTCTCTCACCCCAATATCGTCAAGTTCATTGGCTTTGCTGAAGACATGCAGAAGGGTGATGCTTGGATTGTCTTGCCTTGGGAACTGAACGGAAACGTCAGAGAGTTTTTGCAGTCGGGGGAGTGGGACATCCCTGAGCGAATCTCACTCGTAAGTGAGAGTTAAGCGTGATAAGCGCTAGCCTTCTGAAAATTTGCCGGGCTAGATCGAGGACGTAGTGACAGGTGTGGAATACTTACACGCGAGGCAACCTCCGATTTGTCACGGCGACCTTAAATCGGTGGGCTCGACGATTTCCTTTCCATGGAGCCCCGCGCTCATCAACTCACGGCCTAGATGAATATCCTGGTCAATTCCTCCTATCATGCAGTAATCACCGACTTCGGATCCGCCCGGAGTGAACCAAATGCCGATGTGAAGGAGCACACCCCGTCTGAGGAGCCTCACCCTGCGCCTAACGACGATGCTGCCCAAGACCTGACGTCTCCGAAGATCGAATTTAACCGTACCACGTTAGAGCTCACTCTAACGGGACCTAAGTATACCCTCCGGTGGGCGGCACCGGAGGTACTGGGCGACGAAGGGAAAAGTTTACCGAGTGACATGTGGGCTGTTGGATGGATATGTTGGGAAGTAAGTACAATATGGATGGAGGGTGTGATGGCCAAATTTGTGATTATATGTCCCACTATCCTCAGATAATTACTGGGAAGATACCCTTTGAAGAGCTTCCCCGGGAGGAAACAGTCATAACGCGTGTTGTGGCAGGAAAATTGCCGGCGATCCGGGAGGAAGCGCAGCTTTCCCATGTTCTCAAGCTTTGTGCTCTAATGTCGGACTGCTGGATGTCTGATCCAGCGGGACGGATATGTGCTTCCAATTTTCGGCGAAGGGTCAATAAGATGGTGAGAGCTTCAACGAAGGGATATACTGCCATTTTCTGACGGGCGCTGCTCCAGCCATCTGTAGCACCTTCGGGCTGTGGCCCTGGCGATTCAAAAATACGGTCCGCCGAACTGTTGCTGGAGCTGGGCCACATGTATCGGCTTCAGGACAAAGGAGCGGTGGCCGCTTCTTACTATAGGTCGGTGTTGGAAGTCGCATCTCGAACGAACGACCACGTGGCTACGGCGTATGCGTTGGGTGGTCTGGGACATATTTACTGTATTCAGTCGAGGAATCAGGAGGCGGAGAAGGCTTTCACAGAAGCGCACCAGATTCACGCTCGTAACGGGAATGACCTCGGTGCGGCAAACGCCTTACTCGGTGTCGGAGAAATCCTCAGTGCTCAGTCGAGAAACCAGGAGGCGCATAAGGCTTTCTCAGAAGCATACAAGATCTACTCTCGCAATGGCAGAGAAGTCGGCGCAGCGAATGCCTTGAGCGGCCTGGGACGGATCTACTCTGCCCAGTCGAAGTACCAGAAGGCGCAGAAGGCTTTTGCAGAAGCTCACGAGATTCACAATCGCATTGGCAATGACATCGGGGCAGCGAATGCCTTGCGTCGTCTCGGAGAGGTCTATCGTGTCCAGTCGCGGGACCAGGAGGCGGAAAAGGCTTTTAGAGCATCACACGAGATTCACTCTCGCATCGGCAATGACATGGGCGCAGCAAATGCTCTGGACGGCCTAGGAAAAATATACCTTACTCAATCTAGAAACCAAGAAGCGGAGAAGGTTTTCACACAAGCGTATGAGATCCACTCTCGTGTAGGCGATGACCTAGGTGTGGCGAACTCGTTGGAGGGCCTAGGCGGCGTGTACCATGCACAGTCGAGATATCTGGAGGCGGAGAAGCGTTTCAGCGAAGCGTACGAGATTCACGCTCGCATCAGCAATTGCCTCGGTGCTGCGAACGCGTTGAGTAGCCTGGGAGAAATCCACAGTGCTCAGTCAAGGAACCAGGAGGCGGAGAAGGCTTTCAGAGAAGCGCACGAGATCTACTCTCGCATTGGCAATGACCTCGGTTCTGCGCATGCATTGGGCGGTCTAGGACAAATCTATGGTGCTCAATCAAAGTATGGGGAGTCAGAGATAGCTTTCAGAGAAGCATACGGGATTCACTGCCGCATCGGTAATGACCTCGGTGCGGCGGACGCGTTGCTTGGTCTGGGACGTGTCTATAGTGTTCATTCGAGGAACCATGAGGCAGAAAAGGCTTTCAGAGAAGCGCACGACATTCACTCTCGCATGGGCAATTACCTTGGCGCCGCGAACGCGTTGGATGGCCTGGGAGGGATCTACCGCGATTACTCGAATGACGAGGAGGCGGAGAAGGCTTTCAGAGAAGCGCACGACATTCACTGTCGCATTGGCAATGAGATCGGTACCGCAAACGCGTTGGACGGTCTGGGACACACTTATTGTGCCCAGTCAAGGTATCGGGAGGCGGAGAAAGCTTTCAGAGAAGCGCACAAGATTTACTCTTGTATTGGCCATAATCTCGGGACGGCGAACGTGTTAGACGGTTTGGGAAGGGTTTACCGTGTTCAGTCGAGGTATCTGGAAGCGGAGAAAGCTTTCATAGAGGCAGAACAGGTTCACTCTCGTATCGGTCATGAACTCGGTGCGGCGAATTCGTTGGTTGGCCTGGGAGAAATCTATGGTGAACAGTCGAAAAACCGGGAGGCGGAGAAGGCTTTCACAGAGGCGTACGAAATTTATTCTCGCATCGGCCATGATCTAGGGACGGCGAACGTGTTGAACGGTCTAAGAAGGATTCACTCTGCTCAATCGACGAACCCGGAAACGGAAAGGGCTTTGAGAGAAGCATACGCAATCCACTCTCCCAGCGGCGATGGCCTCAGTGCGGCGAACGCCTTGGATGTCCTGGGTGCGATTTATCGTGCTCAGGTGATGAACCAGGAGGCGGAGAAGGCCTTCACAGAAGCGCGCGACATTCATTCTGGCATCAGCTATGATGTCGGTGCGACAACCGCCCTGTTCAGTCACAGACATATCTACCGCGCTCAATTGAGGTATCGAGAGATGGAGCAGGCGTTCATGCAAACACATACTATTTATCCTCACATTGGAGAGAGGGTGGGCACGGGCATGCGCAATGCCCTTCATGGTATGGGGGTTCTTTTCAGCGAGCAGCAACAAAACGAAGAAGCCCACTCATTGTTCTATAAAGCCTTTTCTGCATACAATTGCGTAGGTCTGCACTCTAGCCGAGCACACACGCTACTCCATCCTGCTCAAATCTACCAAATTTGGAGCAACGATCTCAGGCGAAAGAATCTCTTGTTGAAGCTCTTACCATTGGGGTCCAACTTAATGACGACAGACTTCAGACGGACGCTTTGGAACCCGCATTCTATTATGGATCAAAGTACAACGCAACCCTGGCAGCCCCACTTCCGGCTGGGGCTACGTGTGAGCGAATGCGCGGTGACAGTCATCGCGCAGCGGCTCTGCATATCCTGGGAAACACTTTCCTCACTTAGAGCAAAGATGGGCAGGACGACGAGTGTTATCTCATTGCGTGCGTTTTATTCTCCCGCGCGGGTCACGGGCGTGGCCAAGCATCCGTGTTTCGTCGCCTTGGGACCTTGGACAGTCTTCAAGAACGGTTGGCTCTGGCGGCGGAACGTTTCGCTCAAGCGCGTAGGATCTCCGCCGACATTTCTGACGATGATGGAGAATCGAGGGCTTTGGCATACTTGATGGGGGCCTGCATCCAATAACGGAACTTCGCTCCATTGATGTTATATTCCTTGGACGCACTTAGGATTTACGATCGAACACGGTGGGCTGCGAACAAGGTCCGTGCCGCATCTTAGGACTATCTTATGGATGTTGTATCACATTATATTGCTGTAGCAAGGAAATTATCCAAAAGAGGTTAGAGAGTTTAAACTGGGCCCTTCAGACGTCTACCTGGTATACTCGTGCAAAATCACACAGCGAGGGTCTTCGGGATTGGCCTGAAGAACGGCGAGATCGTTCGCCAGCTTCCTCCCAGGCCACGTGGCACTGGAGCTCTTGGATGTTCTGTAAGAAGCACCGACCTTGCGTATAGAGCAAAACAACTCGCTCTAGTGCTCGCGGTTAAAGGCGGTTGTTCCTGCTTCCGATGGCTGGGTCGTCGATCGGGTAAACGAGCGTGCGCATGGTGTAGGGTTGGAGTAAGAGTCCGTCGAACAGACTATTTGCAAAATCCTGGAAAGTCCGTGAGCCAGAAATGGGTGTGTCGCGGTTAGTGTCCCGTACCAAAACGCAGAAGAAAGGAAGAAGAAAGCGTATGCAGTCCTCATTGGACTCTCCATTCTGACCAAAGCTGGTGTTGGCCCCGTTGCCAAAAGGTTTACGGCAGCTGAAATGGAGGATCCTTGTCTCTTAATAGCGCTTCTCGAGCGAGAGCGTTCCTTGAACGACAGCCGCGATCAGCAGCAGCAACCCGTATTGAATCAGTGGAGGCGACGAATGTTCCGAGAAGTGCTTCCGGAATCAATTCGAAGGCCTCTTAAGACTATGGCAGAAAGGAATGTTAGCAACCATTGAGGCGTTGAAACACGTGAAGGCGAACCCGGAGGTGGCCTCGAGGTTAGTTCTGCGGTTTTGTCCAGCAAGTGCTCCCCTCCTTGATCGCTCTGGGTTTCTACGTTGCCGGAAACGTCTCATTCGTGGGGTCGGCGATCCCTCCTTTTTAGGCAATGTGGAACCGGTATGATCTACTGGAGAGCAATTCGATCGAATGGCCGCGGCGGCGGGCTCAAGCGGTGCGAATGAAAAGTGCAGGAAGTGGAACCATGGAAGATCGAACGTCGGCTGTGAGGCGAGTCCGAGTGAAATTGGGTTTGTGCGGAGTCAAACCAACGGCGAGCCCAAATCTCAACCCAAAAGGCACAGCCGGGAGGACTAAGGCCTGTGTGCATGCGCCGTTGTTGAAGTGGTGTGGAATGTGTGTGGCGGAGAGGAGGGACAATTGTTTGTGGCTTGACGTTCAGGGTCGGGGCCAGCGGCGGAGCCCTAAGGAGGCCGAAATCATGCAGTAGCACTCTCTCGGCACGCTCCGACAGCGAAGTATAGATCGGATTGCAAAGAGGATAGAAGGTTCTGCTCTGGAATACCATATATATTTACGGTTACGGGGACTTTAACGCTCCGAAGATATCCGCTTGCTGAGATCATCTTGAGGACCTACAGTTCGGCATATTCTGTTCAATTCATCACCCCAACCGCACCTAGATAAGGCCGTGTAGGGCATGTGGTTAGTACTTAGTGATGCAGATGCCTCTGGGTTATCGGCTAGCCACGGAGGGGTACCGGTAATTTCCGGAATATGAACATTGGAAGGTGTGGGAAGGACCTCCCCTTGTTCAGTCTACGAGCACGGGCATAGTTCTATCAAGAATCGCCCCGATTGTACTTTGAAAACAGAAAATTTTCGGCATCCTGTTTCCGGCTTTGAACCGCCCCGAACGTGGTATGTTTCAGCATAAAAGATACATGCACATTAACAAGTTTGAGGGTTGACAGTGGACAACTTAACGAAAATCGGGGCTAAAATTGTCCGAGGCTGGCAAAGTCGATAGTCTTCGTTCAACCCGTCGACTCATCAAACGAGTTCCAGTCATTTCGACGCGCATTCGGGCGAGTCTCGAACAAGGTCGATAGAACATATTAAAGGGGCCCACGGACCATTGCGGCAAACGCAAGAAGGGGCGTGAGATCAGAAAGAGGCAACCTTCGCAGATTCCGAAGCATCCCTTTATGCCCTATCAGCCCTATCCTCTCACTTCTATTGCCAAGGGCTGTTCTTGGAAACACTGGGCGCAAGCTTTACACCCTAGGTATAGCGGCTTCCACCTTGTACACTGGGTGAGTGATCACAGACAATCCTACCAAACCGGGACCTGGAGACTGTAACCTTTGATCTTGAGCAGAATCCGATATCCAGATCGGCTAATTTAGGAGCGCTTTGAGTTGAAATGCTCGCTTTGACTGTGCTCGCTGCCCTTTGCAAGTCGTGCTACCTTTGTCAACCCTTCGAGCGGAACGTTGGGACATGAACTGCGCACATCCGATCAGCCTTCGTGATGACTGCCATGAAGAAGGAAGATTTCAAGCCTGGTTTTGCCATACTCCTTCCAATGTCTATAAAGCCGATCCTTGTGTTAATGAGACGCTCACGGCGAAAATTTACCCCCCGGGGTGGAGGTTCCAAGGCCTGGCTCCAACTACAAATCCCGCCACGCTCCACACCCAACCCTACCCCATGAACATATCACAGCTTATACGCTATCCGCTCCAATGATTTAATGCAAGCCTTTTTTCTTCCGGAAGCAAAGTATGGTCCTATGGGACCTGCAGCACATGCCATAATATATAAACCACTCGGTTAGGGTATCACCTGATCTCGATTTATCGGACGCACCAGTCACAAAAAAATGGGTGGTGCAATTCCGGCTTGTCCACAATTCATTTTGGAAAGAAGCACTTCAGCGAAGAACATAACGCGCGTGGTTGCGAACACCAGATTGTCCCCTCGTGCTTTATCCATGGGCACACGCGGTCCGCCAACCAAGCGAAGACTTCTAGATCATCATTGGTAGAAAACCACGTCGTTTGCCGTGTGTCTTTGTCATGATCTGCTTTGTGACATGGTTGGATTGCAACTCGGCTAAGAGCCTTTTCTCCCCATGGTTACGGCGAAGCCTCAAGGAGAAGGAGTCTCCACAGTGAGCTAGAGGGTCCCACCCGCGCCGATTCCCTACTTTTATACCCTTGCTCCATCACATCCATCATGTCCGCGCAACATACGGAAGCCGAAGCGTGACAAATGAATGTTAGATCTAGGAACCGCTAGGCTTCGATAGTCTTCACACTTACACGGGAGAACAAAGCCGACGACTTCTCCTATCACCCTGAAGTCTGGGTATCACACTAAAAGCACAATGGCAGCGGGTTGTCGTGGAGCTCAACGCCCACGACCTTGTAATAAGGAATAAGGACCTGCCTTGAATGAATCTGGAAAAATAGAAAGCTTTGTTGCTTTCTATGCAGCCCCCTCTTGTTCCACATTTGGGTTAAGATTCATCGTTGTCATTTCACCCCTTCCACGGCCACTCTTAGGCTGAGCTGTGTCGGCTCCGGCTTGTTGAGTCATTGATTACTTAGTCCATATTAAGTTCCTTTCCCTCTGAGGGGGTTGAATAGCGGTAGGAGGACGACAAACCGCTCCCTCTCGTAAACCGCATCATGGAAGCCGCAGCGACTCGTACGTCATACCAATTCTCAAGAGCTTGCCCTCATGGCTCCATACTTTGTACAGTACCAGCAAGGAAGCTTGTTGCTACCCTTCCAAGTTTCAACTTCAAGTACCAGGAACTCTTAGAACAGTAAGCCACATCGGACGTTGTTGGATTCGTGTCGACCTGCGCTCGCTAACGACGAGCAACGCGCTGGTCAATAGGGCGTCAGTCCAAACAAGAACCACAATCCCGGCCATAACACGTTTCGCAAGGTTGTATTAGGCTCAAACCTTATTTGGAAAAACTAGTGCTAACGTGATGAGAACAAGTAGCTTTCCCGACGAAGCTCCCCTACCAAACGATTGGGTCGAATATCTGCACCCTGAAGGCAATGTTTATTATTATCACCGCAAGAGGGGGATTGTTTCGAATACCGACCCACGACGGACCGGAGCCGGTAACATGCTGGGCAATGCTTTCGAAGCGATCCAAAGCAAGCTTCCTCAAGGCGCGAGGTCCGACAACTTCGAAATATATCTGAACATACTAGACGCGTCGGCACTCGGTTCCGAAGGGGCGGTCGAGTACTACCTGATTGACTACAAGTCCAGGTCAATTTTCTGGGTCGAGAGTCTCGATATTCTCACTGACCTTATAGGGAGTGGTTCCTCGGTCGAACCATTTGAGTCGATGCGTCACCTTCGTATGTCAACGCGTCTTTCCCTGTCGAGAATGTTTGAGAACTTATCTTGTCCATAGGCTCGGGCCTGGAGCCTGAATTCTGGACCCATGTCGAATTTTACCCCTGTCACCAACAAACCTATGGCCTTAAGGCTGAAATGGAGCTAACCGCTGTCCTCCAGCACGGGTGTGTTGGTGAGTGGACCTCCTTAATAGGTTTTCTCATCCTCGACCCACGCTCATCTTTGTCTCCAGATGATGTAACTGCTCCGGGGTCAGTTTTTCCATACAGCGCGGATGAATGTCTACAATTCTTGAGGCTGTTAGAACGGTTTCACGGTGAAATGGTCCTTTGCCCCTCTTGTCCCTTTGGTCTTATCTTCTTTCTGCATAGCCTCAGGAAACGACGAATCGGCGGATAGCTATCGAAGAAGCTGGACGGGTAAGCACACAGATGCCTAATACTCCCCGCTAGCTCTGACTGCTCGAGTTCGTCTCACTACAGCTCGTCTTTGGGCTAGTATCTGTCGAAGTCGTCGCATCAATAGACACGGTCTGCCGCACCCGAGAATCGACCGGTTGCAGGGTCTTGATTCGTATCTGAGTCGACAGACTCGCCGGAGCCTTGTCTTGGCTATGGGAGAAGCGCTTTGTCTCGGGATGTCGAAGCCGACATTCGTTCAGCTAACCGAGTTGTGGAACGGTCGCATCATCTACCAGAGGCATTGGCAGCCATTTCTTAGACGACAGCGATCAAGATGGAGGTGGACCGCATTTGGTGTGCGTCCTGCAACCCGACTTGCGCATTAGTATGGATTGGTTTACTAACGCCGCCATACCCCATTCATAGGCCCTGTACCTTCTTGGGTGAGCACATATCTTCATGTCAGCTCCACTTATTCCTTTGACTAACTACGGGTAGCATAAACTTGGTCCAGTGTGTTTGCGGAATTCCCTTTGTTTATCTTCTTGCTTCGACTTCATTCACTTGCTCCACCCTTCTTGTGTCGGCACTCATGCTGCAGACACACTCCTTGGCGCGACTGAAAACTGCTTCAGATCTTGTGAGTGCTCGGTCTCTTATCCTCATCGCCCTCACCGCAGACTCAATCCATATCCCAGAGCTGTTACATAGCTATGATGGAAAGCTTTGACCACGGGTTGCGGCCATTGTCCATCGCTTACGCGCTTCCGGAATCGCTGGTGGCGTGGGCGGCAATTACATCTGGAGGAGGCGCCTTCTACTACGTTACGTCACAACTGCAACACGATCCAACACAACTCCTATACATCACGGCGTCTGCAGTCATCCCTCTCTTCCTAAGTGTGGTTATCTACCACGCCTATGGATTGTCAGCAGTCTAGTATCTTTTCGGTTAGGGAGGCCCTCACGACCTGGCCTCAAACCAAATTGCGGGACCGGGACCGGTGGTTCAAGAGCGATCCCCGACACCGGTTCGTCGCGGGTGTTACTTCTTCCCCCCTCTTCCTCTTTTCTTTGTTCCCGAATCCATAATTCCTTCATGGCGTATGGCTTCGAATGCACGCTATCATTGTCTTTAGACCATGGGATTTACGATGCCTCTCTTTTTCATCCTTATGAATTCATCTACGGACCCTTCTCAGTCATTACTATGATATTTATTAATGCTTATAGAAACTTATGGATTACCATACCGGTCCCCTCTGTATACAGGCATTTTTTCTATCTTAAACATATGCCAGAGCTCGAGTCATCTGGTATCGGTTGAGATGGATGACATGGTTCAGGTAGGCTGTCCTCCGGGCTCGCTGGTCGGTGAGGGCATATCGCCGTAAACACCGACCGAGGGCACGTGCCGTTCAAGAAGCGTGTTTTCGACGGCCCCGAGATTTCACCCCTGAACGCCGCCTGAGCTCAGACATTGTGCCACATTAAAATTCATAGGCGTCTGCAGACGTACTCTGTTCCAAATAGGGGCGGGTATCGTATAATCAAGTCGGCAAGGGAGGGTCCCTCTGCATGGCGATGAGGCGGTATATTCCCGCGGTTCGATTTAGCCAGTTGTCCATCAAGGTTAACGGCGCCTGATCGGTCCCGCGACCACTGGCACCAGAGCCCGGAAATGTACAACTAAGAATTCTTTGGTGTGCGGTTTTACTTTAACATGAGGATCTCCACACCGCTTAGATGGCGATAGAGTGGCTGAAGGGGTGGTGTTCCGATCATCTCCCGTCACGAGTGCTTCCTCGCCCGGCCTGCCGATCTCGCCTCGCGTAAAACATAATGGAATAGTCAAGCCACAGCTCCCGCATTATTTCACGACAGATAGCCGAAATGCAGCGTTGAGTTGCACTTGACGGAGAGGTGAGTCGGGAGAGACAAACAACAGGTGGAAACAAGGTCAGGTCATGACAAAGAGTCAACAAGGAAGCTTTGATTGCTGAATAGTCTTGTGATAGTTTGGACGCTCACCACTTTCGGCGTTCGAAATCGAATGTTTTTACACCTGGGTCCAGCCCTGTGAGACGCCTCTCAGCAACAACAAGCTGGCGACGTGGTGGGAACGCTGGACCTGTTTCCCAATACGGGTGGAAGTAGGGCTCCTATCGGATCGGATCGGATCGGATCGGATGGAAATCCGTCGGATTTGAGGCATCAAGAGGTACAATCCG
>WSTX01008109.1:0-16822 GCA_019633405.1 Tulasnella sp. 408
TTTCAGGTGGTTTTGTGATGATGGCGGCGGCCGACTTGCCCTGAGTATTAGCGGCAGCCAGCTCGAGTCGACTAGCAGAAAGAGCGTAAATGTAATGCTTTGTGTGTGGTTTTTGGTGGCCCTTACCGGAGCAGATTTCCAAATTCAGCATAATTGGCTTGACGGAAGTCGGTGGTGACGAGTCGAAGTGCCCCATTGAAGAGAGGGAACTGATATATGTCGTCGACCTCGAGGTGAGCGGAGGATTTCCACGCAGCGCAAATGGCGGTTGCATCCTTTGCAAGTCCAAATCGAAATGTGTTCAGCGTGAGCAGATGGTTTCCGGCCTCAGACAGTCCCTCACTTCGATAAACCTCCGCGACATCATCTCCCTGACTAAATCTGCACCATTCGTACCATGCCCTTCCTTCTCCAGGACTGTCCTCACGGCATTGAAACTGGCTAGGCCGCACGCTGAGGGTCCTCGTTGGCTGTACTGGGACGTCCCACCGTAGGACTTGACGATGGTGCTCCCAGCCGAGACGAGCTGGATCTCCTTTTCGACTTGTGGATCCAAGACGGGTGCTAATTCTGCTTGAGCGTCAACGTACTCGTCCTCATACTCGATGTCGTCCGAGTCAATCGCGCGCATGCTGAAACGTGCTCAACGGTGGTTGGCGTAGGTTGGTAGTGCAACGCGGTGGACAAATGCACCCTTTTGCGTCGGAAGGTCTGGAATTCACCTCTTTGGGTTGCACAACACGAATGAAATCCTTATCGCGTCTATGAATCATTTGAGAAGGTCCCAAAACTTCCTCTTACTGCCAGAGGGCTAAAAAAATGCCTAATATAACGCGGCAGTGTCAGGGAGTGGGCATGAGCTTCAGGTGTCGGAGGACAGTTCATAGCCTAAACTGGAATTTTTCCCGCGCGGCTTGGTCACGTTCTGTCGACCATTCCTCTTTCAGCGCAACAAAGAACGTGTCGACACGATAAGCCCATAAAGAAGACAAAGGACTTCCTTCAATCCCTTCAGTTGGACAGACTGCATATAAGGGGAATCCAGATCATCACAATGTCGACTTTTTCGAGACGCCCTCGTCCTCTCAGTCCAACTGCCTTCTACGACAACCTCATCTTCGAAAGCGCATTTTCTATACTCTGAAACACCGAAATCATGGACATAGATCGTCCTGATCCCGGGACTTCCCCGCAATTCAACTTTTTCGTTGAGACCCCCGTTGACGCCGAGACCTTGACCTTCGCTGCTCCAAACGGCACCGCTACAGTCGAGGCTACGCCGCCCGCTCACGGCTCAGGTGAGCTGCTTTACATCTTTTCTAACAGCTGTAATGCCTGAGGCGAATGTCGTAGGTGAACACCAAGCTTCCACTGGCACCTCCACAAGCAATGTGAGCTCGTTGCCGTCTGAGAGCACCGACGCCAAAGAAAGAAGTGACCACTGTGAACGGATGGATGAAGGTATCGACTCAAATATTGTGTGCTTGACGCATTTCTAATACCCAGGCTCCATTCATTCAGATACCCAAGCGACGAATTCCGCGCCAGCCAACTCGGACAACATGAAGGATGGCACCGGTCTTGCTGCTGTTATCGGTAATGAGACTCAAGGCAGGAAGAATGAAGAATCTCATGCTAGTCAAGGTACGCAGGTTAATGCTTAGATCTAGGCTTGTTCGATGTCGAGACTTTTTGTGCAGATGCCCTCATGACAGACCAGTCAGATTATCAGCCTTCGTTGCCCCGTGACCAAAGCCTTACTCAGTCAACGACATCCTCCTCCACCACCACATTGCAAGACTCCAGTGATACTATAATGTCTGATGGGTCGTCTCTTTCTGATGGCCAGGAGTCACGAACTCCCTCGGGCGAAGCCCGTTCTTCTGATTCCGGCCTCGGCGGATCTGACAGTGCGGAGGGCTCTGGTACAATGGAGGAGAAACGACATATCTCAGGGCAAATTAGTACGCGATGCCGGATATCTCAGTCGGTATACTCCGGACTAAAAATTTACCATCCTTTGCAGGCTCGACATCAACCTCATTGTATTCATCTTATCTCCCACCTCAACCGTACGGCTGCAGCCCCTACCCTCCGGTTGCAGAGGCCACTGCCTTAAGCGATGGCGCCTCGATGAAGCCTTTACCCCCCAGCCCGACCATAACCTATGCGTCGACGGAGGATCTCGGCGAGCCCAACCAGATGGATGTCGATGCTAACGCTGGATTTGTCTCCACGTCTCCGAGCACGCACCTCGCCAACGGCGTCGATCCAATCAGTGATACTGCATTTCAACAAGCCGGTGCCGGTCAGCATCCCAACGATCAAGCCGGGTCGACACAAGGCCAAGAACATCCTGCAGAAAAAGCCGGACAACCGCCTTTTACTCATGGCCCAAACGGAGAGCCCGCCAATACCTTCACCATCCCCTCTGGACAAGAACCTTTCAGTCAAGGCCCGTCACTCTCTTCATTCGTCAACCAGGTGCCTTTTGGCCATTACGACTCAGGCATGGGTGACAGCCGCGACCAGAACCACCTGGATCTTCTTCCCCGTGTAAAGGGTCTATTTCGTCTTCTAGACCTCTACAGCGAGACGACGAATAGCGGGTTGGTCGACAAGATCATTATATCGCAAACGTCTCTTGGGGAGTTCATCAACACCATCCTCCCTGGCGCGTACACCAACGTCACCAAGATCGACTTCAACCGCCTCGATCGAGAAGCTCGACTGCCCTTGGTTGGTATTTATGGGAGCAAATCTGAGATCATTCGTTTCCTTCAAGCGGCTGGATCAATTGACGACGACGTGTAAGGTGCCCATACTCAATCTTTCTTCTTGACTCTACTAATAGGATAACTCGCAGTGCTGGTCTTCTTCAGTTACCAGATGATATCTCTATTCGCACACGCCCAGTCCTTCGCTCAGGCATTTATATGCTCGACCCACCAAACAGCCAGTCCGAAATAGAGTCAGGCCCTCCCACCCGATACGTCATTTACTGGCCCGAGAACACGACCTGGGATGAACAATCCAGCGGGAGTGTTCGCAAGAACCGCGTTACCTTCATGCGCTACCTAACTTGCCTCACGGACCAAATCCGGTGCCTCATCTCCTCGGAACACGAAAAGACGCTCGTTTTTGACAACGGCAGCGATGATGAAGATTCGGACGACGAGGCTTTCGAGTCAACGTGGGGAGCTCAGGACGACGGGAAGGTTAACGACCGCTTCTTCAAGTTTGAGGTTGCCAAAACAAACGAGCAGGAGGAAAATGCCCGCATCGGACAAGGATTCAAGGTATCCATATATTCTTCTAGAGGTGATACTACGTATTAACCAAGTGCCCGTCTCAGATTGAACACCAAACCCTAACTTGCGGTCGAGCTCCCCACCCAAGCGGCCGTTCGTTGTCTTTGAAGCCTCGTCTTCTAGCCGGCGAAACCGTCCAGGCATTCTCAACCTTGAGATTCAATGAAGGAGTACACAGGGAAGTCAGACTCGATGGACCGTATAATCCATACTCCCTCAAGGCGATGCTGTGAGTCAAGACATGAAGCGCATCCATCGAGATCATTCGTTCATACCTAAGACAATCAATTTACAGGGGAAAATACGCCTCCATCGTAATTCCCGAAACGATCGAAGAAACGGACCTTAACCTTCTGCTCGACAAAGGGGGTCTGGAGCATCGGTTGCCCTCAGGCATGAGCAAGTCTTACAAGAAGACCCTGGATGATGTCCGCGCTTTTTGTGATGCAGAAGAAAAAAAGAATGTTGCTCAAGGTCTCCTGAACGCCAAAGAAAATCAACCGAGATTGCAATCCCAAGTGCGACTTTTTATCATCTACCGGCTACTTGACACCTATCCGTGCGTGAAATACTCCATGTTTCTAAGCAATACTAATCTGCTGCTCCTTAGACATCTCGAATGGGAAATGATTGCACCGGGGGAGAGTCAGCCAGGCTCTCGCAATGTCGGGGATCCACTGGGTTCGTCAAGATCCTCTGCTTACTACCTTGCTTGCTGACGTACCTCATGTGCCTCAGACTACTTCAACTTCATCTATGCTGCAAGCCCACTTGTTAAGGAAGCACTCGATACGTCTATCAAGGAAGCGAAGCTGGGCGTCATTAACTTCGAAGCCTATCGAAGACTCAAACGGCCGTTCTTGATTGTCCGCAACATCCTAGATCAGCACGCCAATCTTACTGACGAGCAGCGGGACATCCTGGTTCATGCAATCTCACAAGAAGACTTGACACTTACGACGTCTGGATCATCGAACACGGGGTGGAAAAAGTTCAATCCTTTGAACTGGGGAAAGGCTGTTGTGCAAAAGCTTGGCATTACCAACGAAGACGAGACGGAAGCCCTCATAAAATTGTATTCTCAGGTCGACGATGAACCCGATCCCCAATTCCTCTTCTCCCTCGCCGATGTTGAGAAGCGTCATCGTAGGCTGTCCGACTGCGCGTACAGGCTGAAGAGCGCGGCGAGGGACGGGCTGCTACAGAGACTTGGAAAGCTCGCAGAGACTCTCGTTCAGAAGCTCGGTCTCGCATACGAACGGCAAATCAAACAGCAATGCGACCTGCAAGCCAAAGCAAGCAAGCAAAACCAGAAACTCGAAGCATTTGCGAAATATCGTCGCGAAGTCCAGTCTGTACTGGCAGGAAACCAGGGAGGGTAAGTAAACAGTGTAATCAACCAAGGGCTTTGTTGATTGGAATTCCCTAGGCATGCTCTTCACATCTCATGGATTAAGCCAAGGCAACGTTCGTTTGAACATCTCTGAGCGGAATTCTAAAGCTATGAGGTGCTGACAGCTTTCTTTCCCCATTTAGAGTGGGCATACTCCCATGAGGTCGAAATCAAAGCATCGACGAGGCAACACCTGGAACCAACCATTACAGTCGGGCTTTGGGTTCTTGATCTACCGGAGGATGATAAACAACGTGTCCGTGACGATCCGGGCTTTGTTCCAACGCCTCGTATCCCATCGAGACCTCAACTGGAGCAGCAGATTCCATTGAACTGGAACATTCGGTCAGTTGGAAACACACATCTGCCAATGTTATATCCGAGCATCTGACGGTGTTTCCCAAAGCCGGGTTCAAATGCTTGGTCCAAAGAAATGTCTCCTCGTGATCGACGCCCCAGATAAGACTCGCATTTGGATCTTCTCTCCGCACGCTGGCCTCAACCTCGACGCTCCCAATTACCACATCGCATCACTATCCGGCAAAGAGTACGTTATTGCTGTCGATGAGCACAAGAAAGTTTTGGCTTTCGTCATCTCGGGCTCGGTACGTCCGTAAGCACATACAATGCAAGACTTTCGCTCAATGAGCACACCTTCAGGCTTCATGCGTCCTCCAGCAATACCTCATCGACATCGAGTCTTCAACTATCCATGGACGTGGATCGCCATTCAACTTAGTACCCTGGTATGACCACACAGTTCCGAAGATTTCGCATGCAGCATTTTTCAGCGGAACGGATGATCTATGCTTGGTGGAATCATCAGGTAAAATTCGCATATTGTCCATCGCCCAGCAAAACTTCAGGTAAGTCGGGATTCATTGGATTTCCAAAGGTCGATCCACTAAGTTATGTTTAGGCCAGCTACCATTCAGTTAGAGGGATGCCCTCTGTTTGTCAGATCCTCTCCTGATGGAAGTGCCTTACTCGTACTCGAAGGCTCTAGAGGAGTTCCGCGCACGCTCCGAGTCTTCCATCACGCATCATTCGGGTCCAAGCCTTTGGGCATTGATATTCCCCTTCCCGACTCATTTGACGGCGTGCAGTCATTCTCCATTACGTCCATTGGCGAGCGAGGCAGGGTGTTTATTCTGGGACTCAATCCTTCGGCTCACACCATCGTATCTGTCAACGTCGAAATCAGCAGAAAGGAAACCGAATATCAGTTTAGGGCGAAGCAAGACGGCCAAAGGCCGCACCCCACACAGGCTTCTTCTGCAAATAATACCCTGATCACTTGTTTCTCTGAGGTGTGGGAACGTTTTCCGGTTATGGCCGCAATTCAACGGTAAGGCCCACCCCCTCCACCAGTCATCTATAACTAACGTCTGGGGAATTTTAGGGAGACAATCTCTCCTGGGACTCGTAATCCTTCCAGTAGTTTGACGTTTATCTGCGACTCGCCCAATCTTCCCTTTTCGTCGTACTTTCGGAGAATGATTCGAGCATTCGAAGAAACCGCCAAAAAGCCGACGGGTCAGCGGCTAGCCAGCATCCACGTATCCTCTTCCACATTTGATGAGACAGAATGGGAAATGCCTCCGACAAGCAATTTCAAAGCGGGCGAATGGATAGTGGAGCTACTCTGCCTCATCCCAATTCACATTGCGGTCGCGGATGAGAATCGATTCGTCCCCTTGAAGGACGGAGTTCGCGACCATGCCGTCGAACGAGAACTATTGGGTGCCGAGGTCTCTAGGATCATTGACTCCATTAGTCTCGGATGGTACGAGTCCATATTTAGCGTATACATGGCATCAAAGCGAGTGAAGGTCATATCGTCAATGGGTATGCCTTCTTCTATGATTGTCGATGCGCAAGATCTAATGTTTTGTTCCAACCAACAGGGGAACAGAGTGTTGGTATGTCGGCATCCTACTATTTCTAGAGCTTCCTACTAATTTTTCAGTTGCTTCTCAGGGAAATCGTACAGCCTCAATCATATGGTTGATTCCTCCTTTGCGGGATCGGCGGTCCGAACGACCGAGGTATGTAAGGCTTGAGGAAAGTCGAAAATCTTTTCTGACCCACACACCCAGGGAGTTTGGCTGTCCGTATGTCCGACGCGAGACTTCCTGGTCGTAGCACTGGATTTCGAAGGCACGCTGGAACTCCACTATACCATTTCTAAAACTTATACTTGGTTGATTCGGTTGCAGGAGTTCACTCGATCGAAAGAACGCCTCAGGAAGACATGCTTTTGGTGCTCTTTAATACGGCGCTTTCCAACCTCATCATATTTCGCAATAACTTTGCTCTGAGCCGTGATGTAGCCAACATGTTTACGGCAAGTTGAAGTTATTATCTTCGAATCCGAATAATGCGGTCTAACCTCTGAAACAGAGCTTCCAAGCCTCAACTCATTTGTTTGACCCGAAGTCCAATCCCAAACTCTTCAAGGGACTGCTAGCGATAGTGATCAAAGTAAAGCAAGGCCGTCTATGACGCTCGTTCTTCATTGACCAGTTTTCTCTAGGATGTGGTTGATGCCGACAAAAAGGATATCGTCAAAGAGTGCGGATCGCGTTCCACATGATTGTCCCGAACTAATGGTATCTATCCAAACAGATTTTCGTCGAAGTTCAGCCAGATCGTATCTAAAGAACAGGCATCCAATTTCATAACGGTCTTGCACGATTCTCAATTGACCGTCATTCCCTGGAGCGTCATCTTGTCCCCTGACTTCTATCGCTTATTTGGAAAGCTCGGGAAGACTCTGTTCAACCAAAAAACCACTCACGATAGTGCTGGAGAGTTCCTTATCACACTAAAGACGCTCATGGCTAAAATGAAAGTACGTATTCCAAATCACTCTAGGATACCTAACTGTTCTGAACTCTCCACTCCTAGGCACAAGATTGGGGATCTTTGGATCGTGAGTCAACCGCCATTGTTTATGAGCCCATCTTAATCACACCTCGCAACAAGACACCGTTATCAAGCATCGTGTTACAGCAATAACCGCACTGCTTCCCAATGTACTTGCACTTGGGCGCTTGGGTCCCGAAGCCGATGGTGAAGAACTCCGGGTCAGTAGGAGTTACTCTGCTGTGAACCCTGTTAACCTTGCTCCGTCTATTAGAACATGGACAACCAGATCCCCATCATTCGGAACGATACGTCCACGGTGTTTTACTTGGGGAAGGATGAAACAGAACGTGCCGCAGCCCTCTCCCGTCTCGTCAAGGACTGGAACCCCGATGCCGCCAGACAATCCACAAGCGAACTTGTACAACACCTTCAAGATGTAGCGGAACGCCGAATCTCCACTGCAAGAAAATGGATGCAAGAGAACGTTTCTCGTTTCCCTGAAGATAACGCGGATATGAGAGCGTTAAAGCGTCGTTTCGAAGATCTATCAGACACCCTTCAAGCCAATATTCAGCTTTGTTTGGCAGAATGTGCTCTCTGTCGTCTTCGGTGCATGTCAAACCGCTCTCACGGAAACCAAGACCATGACTGTGGTACCTCTCACCGGTGTATCGACCTTTGCGACTACCCGGATGATCATGACACTGAAGAATCTTGTGGACTCCCGTGAGTTTCTAAAGTTTTGCGATTTCTGTCCTTGATCTGACGCTATAAGGAAATCAGGGCAGGACACGGAGGACGTCATATGTACGTAGATGCTATTTGATGAGATTGGCCAGTCTTCAAGCTGATATTCTCTTCCACTCAGCTGCGATCCATCATGTCACTTGTGCGGCGAACCTTGCCATCTTAACTCGCGAAAGGGATGCCAAGGGCACTGTATTAAGCAAAGCGGCGAAGAGCACAGCGAGCACACATGTGCTGCACAAGTTCACCTCTGTGGAGAGGTGCGATAAGCCCGGTACTTGTCTTTCGACTGATCACTAATATGAGCTGCTTAGCCGTGCGATTTGCGTGACACCCTTTTGGCCGACGGGCGTCGATTCTCATGCAATTTGCTTTGCACTCTGCCGTAGTAAGCATTGCCAATCACCCTTTTCCAACAAGTCACTCACTTCTGCTTAAGTAACGAAGATCACACCCGTCATGTGTGTGATAATCGTCTTTCTTGCCCGATTACGTGTGAGCTTTGTTCAAGACTTTGCTCCATGGGAGACCACTTCCACGGTATGGACGGGGATTCCCGCCACCTCTGCGGGTATGTAGTTTTCTTTTGTAAGCCACCGCTTATCGACCACGCTATCTGACTTTTATGCAAGGCAAACCCATCCTTGTGGTCATCAGTGCGCCGCTGCTGGGATTTGCGAGATAATTGGAGCTCCTCATTCTGTCGAAACAACTTTCGATGGGCGACATTCCAAATTTGCCTACACCAAGGTATGCTTGATGCTTTCTGGCCGATACATCAACAGCCATTCACACCCCTAGCTAGTATACCCAGGTTGCGAAGCGTTTGGATTGCGCCATCGTCATACCACCTGGCGAACGCCTACACCCAGGGCCTCACGTGCACAGTACTCAGCCCAATCCCTTCCACTTTTGTGAAACCAGATGCCTGAATTGCGGCTATTTCTGTACCCTTCCTCTCGGTAGGTTAGGTTTGACCATCAGACCTAGTAACGATTTTAATCAGTCGTCACACAGGGCATCCACAAGCGGAACACGATACGGCTCATGGGTCCATGGAGCTTACGGCTTGGGCTGTGGAAGGTAACGCAGATGCTGTTGTTGAAGTTCAGGGAAGAAAGTTCGCGGCACAAGAGACCGGTGCTCCTCAGCTTTGCTCCTCGATTTGTCGGAATCTCGGGAGGCACGCACACATTGACTACTGTCGCAACGTGAAAGGAGGCGAGTGTCGAGAGGCGGAATCCGAGCATATCACAACCAGGATGCTGCCCAATTTGGACCGACCTAAGGATTGGATCTCTCATCGAGAGTTCTGGGCTAGAACAGGTGCGTAATCTGTGTTTATACTGCTTCAACCGAACCTGACCAATCGTTTTAGGCTTCGTGGGTATGTACCATGGCTTTCGACTACGATTGATTTTCTTAACTGTTTGATCTTTTAGATCCATATTCGAATGACGAGCAAGCCGATTTCGCCCTTTGCAACGTCCAGTGTGCAGGTGAGTAGGGCGCCTCTCTCCGTGATACAATGTTTGCACCACCTAATCTAATGTCCGAATAGGCCCAGAACATGAACCACCTGCTCGCCCCAGTTACTGTAAACTACCAATATTCCACTCTCCGAAACTCCCCGATTGGTCTGCGCCTGGCAATGACTCTTATATCTCCAATGACGGGCACGAATTTGGGTGCCCAAATCCGAACAACCTAAGACAAGCGTTCCACGTAATATTTGTTCTTGACCGGTATGTTACGCAGAATACGCTATTCATCCGCTTCTCATACAGTTTTGTACCAGCTCGGGTTCGATGGGCGGCCGCGACCGCACCCCACTTCCAGGGCAACCCGTCACGGCTACAATCTCACAGCACAATAACAATCGCTTTGGTGCAGTTCTATCCGCACTATACGGATTTTGGATTTCAAGAGGATCAGGCAACCAAGGACGGCGTGACGCGTACTCGGTCATCTTGTTTGAGTCCTCTGCACAGGTCAGGGCCCTCCATTGTCGTCGATGATTCGTTTTTGCGACTCATGAGCGAAATCACGCTGTTCAGGTCCAAATTGCGAATGATTTGAACAGCACTCCTGATCAGTTGCTCAACTTGATCGTCCGAGAACGGATCAGAGGAGGTACCAACTTCGATGGAGCACTTTCAGAAGCCCGAAGGATGATGGAAACCCATTGGTCGACTGAAAGGTAAGTTGCTAGCCGCCTCCGCGAACTTTTAACACGTTTGAATCCCATCGTCATCCAAAAGGTCGCCTGTTGTGATTTTCCTTTCCGATGGCGAGTGTGGGGTCAGTGATAATGTCATCCATGACATATGCAATCGCGCTGTGGCTCGAGGGTAAGCATTTTCATGCTTTCGTACAAATCCGGGGCTGAGGTCAATATTCCATTTCTAGTAAACCGCTGTCGTTCCACTCGGTTTCATTCGGCACCACGGCCCGCTCAGCCTCTTTGAGGAGGATGGTGACTATCGCGGAGCAAGTTGCAGCTACCGCACCGCCTAACCCTCTAAACCCGCTTGTACCTTGTGGTTATACCGATGTTATGGATACGGTCAGTGTCTCGCCGTAGAGCAAGTGGTTCTCGCCTAACAGTTGGCTCTATTCGTTAGATTCGACTCGCTGAAACTTTCTTGAACATCGCCGATTCCCTTAAGAAGCCAAGAGCAGCCCTGCTTCGGTCATAACCTTCCAATCTGTCGTACCAGCTGAAGAATTGTCTTGGTTCCTGCTTATCGTTGTATCTCTTGTCGTCTTCTCAGCCAATTGAACGCCTTTCATTGCCTATTCCTTTCCATCTGAATACTATCCTCACGTTTCATTGATCTTTGTAACGCGCAATCGCAACAGCTCCTTCAAACAGGGTTTTCATCATCGCTCATATAGCCAGCTCCTTGAGGCAGACCGGGGCTTTAAGTCAGCATCGACAGTTCGTCCAAGCCCACTATGCTATCTCGCTCCATAATGCACTGAACTAAACACGGGACGCAAGACTGGAAGCTAAAGCACCACTCATATCGCTGAACGTTAGCCAAAGACTTTGGACTAAGCTATTTCTTTGAACAGAGTTAGTTATTTCGAGCCATAACGGTAGTCTTAGTCTCGAGTGAAGAACTGGCATACACCGCATAGAACGACATTGGCTGCCTTCCTACTATCGGATCTCCCTAGCTAAAAATGTGTCATAATGGGAATTCGTTGAGTAGAGAGGGTCACAAAGTTTAACTAGTTGGGTCACCTTTCACCTGGCTAGGTTACTTGTGCTTACAGCATCCTGTAGGCAAAACGGCGTATATGCTCTGGTTTGCCATCCAAGATCTAGCACGGCCGCGCTGAAGGGTCCCAGTCTATGTCGGCTTTGCTCTGGGGATGGTGGGCATCCGACATCTCGACATTGGAAAGCATGAGGGGGTTTCTCGAGGGCGAGAAGTCCCTTGCTCTTCCACATATGGATTCTCTGTGACAGTTTGGTCTCCATGAACCTTCTCTCTTTTCACGCCGTTTCCTTTGGACAGGATTACTACTGAGGGTATCCCTCTTGGCGTCCAGTGAGTTGACAAGAGTGGAGCGCTTATCGTATAGATAAATCATTGGGAGCGGGTACTTTACTTCCCTATCCCAACGGGGCTGGTCGACATATGCCTAACAGAGTGGCAAGGTAGGCGAGTGAATTGAGTCTCACCCACACGCCTCAGAATGATTGACATATCTCGTACAAGAGGTCTGAGGGAACTATAGACGCACGAACGAGTTAAATTAAATCTGGTCGATACGGCCCAAGAAGTCTCATGAGGTAGCAGCGTTACACAAGTGACGATCGATTCTCTCAGACCCTCCCCCGCCAACATGAACATCGGCTAATTTCTAAATCCAGCATAACTTGATCAATGCACTGCATATAGCTGCAGGTACGGCACCTTGCTCACCGACGAGCCCCAAGGGCATTCCACTTTCTGTTTGGCGAGAATATTGAAGCCGGTATATTATGTATTCAGCAGAGAAAAGACATACGTATAGCTCCAGAGGGGTAGATAGCTAAGTGGTCCATGGACTGTGGTAAAGGCATCAGAAAGAGAACGAAGGTCAGAAGAAACACATGAGCGGCGAATATAGCTGCCAAGAAGTCATACGTAGAGCGGGGTCTCCATGAAGCCTTTTTGTTTGTGTCCCGTTCGCAACGCAAGGGATAATCCGAAGGTTGGATGCTGGATGACCGTCTGTGGCTGGGGGTTGTGAGAATGTGAATAGGCATCCAATGAACAATGATATTGATATTCCCAATGATTGCTACAAATATTGAGCTGTGTGTGAAGCAAAAATGTTCAGGGGTAAAACGGAATTCACCGATGGCATGGCCGAGGCCCTTCTCATAACCCCGCTACGGTTTTACAAGCTTGCGGTCGAAGGCAGTCTGAATGACAAGAGCCCGGCGACTAAATGTTCGTGCAGAGGCGGGTTCTGCTGGGCAGAGTTGGCGCTGCATTTCTTCAATTTCCTTGTAGATTAAACGCCCGTTAGTCGATATCCCGATGCTTTGGAATCAAGAATGCCGGCTTACCGTTGAGGATTCCTGTTAGTTTCCGCTTAAAGAAGCTTTACCTAAGGTCAAACCTTGAGGTCACGTGATTGTATACTTCGGCAAGTCGTCTGGGTCCCAGACCCGTCAACCAGCTCGTAAGGCCGTTGCAAGCACGGCAAGGCCCGCTACGTTAGATAATGGGCCAGATTTCTCTAAGTTGATTAATCACTAGACTAAAGCTTCCAGCCGCTGATAAAGTCTTTGCAGGACGGCGTCGCATTCGCCAGCTTCGCTGCCGAGACGCTCGTCCGTCCCGCTGTTTAAAGCGGAATCAATAACAATGTATGGATGGTATCTCGTTTATTAAGTCTGTCTATCAGTTCTTTAATTGCTATTGACTACCTTAAGTTGGGGGTGCTGGTTCAGGCACCAATTAGATGACACCGCATGCACCGATCTCCAAGCATACACCCAGAGAGATGACGAGACGAAAGCGAAGCAACGGAGACTCGGGGGGAAAAATATGTGGCGGCTCCTCTTGTATTATGATCCTGCACTGGAAAGGTGATCAATCCGAGTTGCCGAGGGTAGCATTATGAGGGGGAAGCAGAATGGTCTACAATGACCTGCGCAGCTCTTGCCATCCAGTTAAAGAGAACGGCACAGCGGGACATCACTCGAATGCAGCGATCGGCTCTCGAGCGTGGAGAGGGTATTTGTCCAGTGGGACAGTGCCCGTGATCGAAACCTTGCTCGTCCACCCCATAAAACCCATCATCTACGACGGGTATTCCATAGGTAACCGTGAAGCAAAGTATGGAGTGGTACTAAAGACATGTGTGCTATGAAGGTCGAGGAGGGTAAATGAGGAGTCAAAGAAGGGGGGAAACATAGTGTTATTTGAAGGAGGATATGGCTATGCTTAAACAATGCACAACCGGTAAAACGGTGGGTGCGAGACCGGGAATCCGGCCCGGTGATGTGATAAAAGCCACAAGGGGACGCTTCAGAAGAGGGAATTTTGCTGGCCGTGCGAGTTTGCACGTGATCGACACCTCGTCCCCCCCCCCCAAAAAACCCACTACTAACGTAGCGGGAATAAGGAACTTAGGTAGTGAGACCTTCCAGGGGCCCTACGTGCCTTTGATGGGTCAGCGGGATCGCCTGATAGGGCGAGAGGGTATTTTTAAGCGGACGGGCGGGGATAAGTAGGTGGTGATGGAAGATGGAGAAGGAGGAGGAAGACATTGCATGGCGTTGAAGTGGGGTGAAACCGGAGGAAGCGGCGTTCAGCCAGCGCGAAACCATCACTCATTGAAATGGATCACAAGCAAGCCCCGGGACGGGAATAATATAGGTTTTATGGACGAGATACAGACGGTGAGTAGCCTTTTGAGAGGAGGGCAGTGGTTGAAGATCATCGAGGGGGGTGGCGTGCCTGTGCATGCAGAGCGTAAGGGTCCGCACCAGGGTAGGTTGCGGGTGGAAGTGACCTTGGCGAGCAAGGTGATTGGCTTCGTACAGGGGTCGCACTGAAAGCGGGACCTAATGGCCGTTCTCAACTTCGAGGTACGGCATAAATTGTAGCGCTCAGCGTCGTATCTGCAAGTCCAGTTCGAAACCTGTTTCGAATTCGTCTATAGACGGTGGCACAAGGGCAATCGCCCATGAACCTCGGCAAAATCGTCTCTCTCACCCTTCACGTCATGCTATTGCGGAAGCCGGGAGGGTCGTGGAAGAATTCAATTTCGACTCTCGACCATGTCCCTTCGTCTCACCGGTCTTGCCTTACATTTGACCTAAAATCCATAAAAAACCGTCGTTTCAATAGTAATGTATAGTGTATAAAGATGAAATAGCTAAGATAATGAGCCTGTCGCGCAAGTGAACATGCGTTCTTGTCGTTGCCATCGCTCAGCACGTTAAGGCCTATGCACATTGGTCGACACCGAATCAAAGACTTAGGCTTTAAACCTTGCTAATCACTGGCGCAAGAAGATTTCCTGAGGATTCCATGGGTTTTCTCCGTAACAATTGATCATAGTTCATATAGATGTCGGACGGTTTCATGCGACCATGCCATGGATGTTTCAGAGCCGCCGCCTCACGCCGCCTCCGCCACTCGACTCAACTCGCCCGTTGAGTCTTATTGCTCTGCCACTATTTCCCTTGACTTTTCAGAGCCGCCGCCGATGCGTCGCCTCTATCCCACGACTCGCTCGTCGTTGAGCTGTATCGCTCTGATGTCGCTTCCTTCTTTGCACCCTTTGTCACATCCGATCGACGAGCTAGTGTATGTACGTCTACCTTTGACTTCAGTCTCGAACAGAGACGGTGTAGATAGACTAATGTCCCTCCGCCTCGAGCATTTGGATAACTTGTGATATCTGTGGTATGACCATTGAGCAAAGATATATAGATTCTGAAGCTCTTGACCGCGCGTGGAGGTATGGTGCGGAAGGTCGTGACTGACTTTCGGATGCCGCGGCGTTGTCGAGGACCCTGACGTGCCGGGCCTCGGCAGCGATGACAGCCCACACCCCTTTGGGCTGTAGGTTCATCAGCATAGCTCTTCAATCTTCGTGCACTATAAGACACTAGCTAGGTGGCATTTTTACTGATTTAAGATGAAATGTAACGGTAAAACGGGCGGGGTGACGTGACCCGGGTCGAGGGTCGATCGAACTCCTCCACGACCCTCCGGCTTCCGCATGCCATTCCACTTCCGAGACGGTCCCAAATGGCTAGTCTGCATAGACAATGCTGGGACGTTTCGGGATCGGACTTTCGCGACCACCCCCCCCCCCCCCGAACAAGCTACGTCTCTCGACTCATGGACGCCGGATTCAACACCGGCGATTGCTCTGCTTCAGCGTCGACGTACTGGTCGTCATCATCGATATCGGCCGAGCCAAGGGCGCCTATGTTGATGCCAAGCTGTACTTGAGTTTGGGGTGAGTGCAGCGGTGCAAATAGGGAACAAATTACACGTTGTATGGAGATTTGAATTTTGGCTAATTTTGGTGTGGAATGAAGTCTCATCGTGCAAATAGACCTCATCGAACAAATCACATCGTCCGAGTCATCGATACACGCCAAATACACTCAAGGTTTCGTGGCTATAATTGGAAGATTCCCACGTCGATGCCTTTCGTTGTTCCACCTCGAAGACCGAACGACAAAGAACCAACACACGATGCAAGGAAACTTGAGCCCAATCAAGCTCTGTCATCCTAGTCAAATAACGAAAGGGCATATATACCCGGCATGGAACATGTAACAATTCCTCCCAGACGCGCCTTGTCGACCCCTCCAACCAGTGCCTCTCCACCCAACCCGAGTCCCAAAATCCTCTCAACCTTCCATTCATCCCTTCTAATTTCTCTACTCGAACCAGGGTATGAGTACGGACCACTCTACCGCTCATCCTCTGGGTCAGTTCACGTTCTTGGCGGAACAGTTCGCAAACCCTGACACTTTTTCCCCCCTTTTTTAGCGACTCGGTCCAAAGACGGTGCCGTACCGCAGGCTGTACAAACGTCATCCTACGCTGCGGCCTCAGGTTTGAAAGGTTCGTGGGTGCCCATACCTAAGCTAGGGTGACTATAATGACACTACTTTTCAAACCTTAGGGTCGGAGGGGCAAACGACTTCGTCTCCTTCAGATACCAGGAACGGAAATCGCTCAAACATTCCTGCTACGGACAGTGAAAACAACCCCGACTTCAATAGAGGTGGCATCGCTTCAGGAAAGTCCGCCAAAATCGTCGATATGGATTCTCACCAAGCACCATCCCCCTTCGCCTCGCACTCACCGTCACCCCAAACCGCCGCTCAAGCCGCCTCGACGACCGCAACTTCTAGCTGGCAAGACTCATACAGCGCCGCTGGTACCCAAACAACGGAGGTTCACGATCCCAACCATTTCGACTTGCTCCCGCGCATCAAAGGTCTCTTCCGCCTCTTGGA
>WSTX01008110.1:0-16743 GCA_019633405.1 Tulasnella sp. 408
TGGATGCTCAAAGCCAACGTGACCGTCTTCCGGCACGCCGACCGCACGCCCAAGCAGAAGCTCAAGTACAGCTTCCCAGTCAGCGAGCCGTGGACGCAGCCGTTCATCCGGCTGCTCAACGGCGCGACGGAGGAGATCTTCCTGCGCGAGCGCGAGCAGCTCAACTTGATCGTCGACGCGATCGAGGAGGCCAAGCAGATCATCGCCACGCACGGCTCCGTCCAGCACGCGGAGCTCAACGGACACTCCGTGAGCACGTCCGCGCAGGAGGACTTGGCCAAGTTGGCTCAGCTGAGCGCGGCGTTGGAGAAGAAGATCGACTTGCCGGGTACGAAGGCGCAGTTGAAGCCGACGTATCGCAAGGTCAAGCCGTCGGTGGTGAGGGGCGTTTCCGAGGGTGGAACTATCAGCTTGAATGGCGATTTGGCAACGACAATAAGTCAGCCGGGCGAAGGTCCCCCTGGCGCGGTTTTGGCTCCGAGCGGCCAGATTACGGGCGGGCTTGGTGTGGCTGTCCAAACCACAAAGGGTCCCGGAACGACTGGCGGCAAGCGACTCGAGAAGTTCCAGCTTGTTTTCAAGTGGGGAGGAGAGGTATGCCTCGGAGAATCTTTTTACTAGATGGATTCAAACTAAGCGCATTTTTTGGTTACAGTTCACCCATGCCGCACGGTACCAGTCTAGGGATCTCGGCGAAAACCTACGGAAAGATATCTCTATCCTCAGTACGTCTGCTAATGAAAACGTTGCTTTCTCATCCTCACCGTGCATTTTCCCTTCTCTTCTACAGATAAGGACATGCTTCACAACGTTCAGATATTCACTTCTTCCGAACGTCGTGTAACCGCATCCGCCGAGATATTCGCCGCAGCCCTCCTCGACAACAACACGCCCCGCAACGTCAGCCACGTCAATCCCGGAAGCCCTCTTCCTCTCCCTCTACCACACACCCCACCGACGCGCTCGTCAAGATCTTCTGAAGCAGGCTCGGTTATGGATCGACCAGCGGTTCCTTGCTACAAGCTTATCATTCGCAAGGACCTCCTGGACGACTCCAATGCTGCCAAGGATTTGATGGACGACGTTAAGAAGCGACTTAAGATCCTTTTGCGGAACGGCGAGAGCGAGCGGAGACCTGAGCTGACCTGGCCGAAGAACATGAACGCCGAACCGGCGCAAGTCGTGCAGGAGGTGATCCAGCTCATGAGCTCGTTCCGTACCATTATGCGAAAGAACTTCGAGACGTTGGATGTGGACAAGATTCAGGAGCGGTGGTGCTGCGGAGACGATCCGTTCTTGTTCAGGGAGCGGTGGGAGAAGATGTTCGACGATTTCTGCGACGTGAAGCAGGAGAAGTTCGATCCTTCACGAGTACGTTCCTGGTAGCTTGCTTTTTGAATGAGAAGCGAACCTGATGGGGCTTATTTTGCAGGTCAGCGAACTTTATGATGCTCTCAAGTTCTCGGCACTCCACCATCGCACCTTCCTCTTTGCCATCTTCAGCGAGAACGGAGGCAAGGTCGACCCAAATGACAGGCGGTTGCATGAGCTCTATGCCCGAGCAAAGGCCCTGTTCGACTTGGTCGCGCCGCAGGAGTACGGCATCGAGGCTTCGGAAAAGTGAGTACACTCTATCAAGATCAGAGACCTGGACGCTGACAATGGATTCTGACAGGGAGGAAATCGGAGTTTTGACCTCGTTGCCTTTAATGCGAAAGATCGTGGCCGATTTGGAAGCTGTCAGAAACTCGGGAGGTAGTGGCCTGACCGTCTACTTCACCAAGGTTGGTGGCCAGCTCGAGACCTCTGATGAACCAGCCTGATTGAGACCGTTCAACAGGAGAGCCACATCCACACTCTAGTCAACCTGGTTCTCCACTCTGGCTTGCCAATCGCGAACCCTAGAATTCCGGAACTGGACTATTCTTCGCACATCACGTGGGTTTTGACGTGACGACTTGTGTTTCGACAAGGCTGACCACGGCATGCCTCAGGTTCGAATTGTACGAGAGGAGCGGCGGACACAACAAGACCGATAAAGAATACTCCATTCGTCTCTCCATTAGCGAAGGCGCCCATTCGTCGTGAGTATATTGATTTTGACGAAGAGGCGAGACGTCCTCTAACTTCGGTTCCCCGACAGCAACGTATTGGATTCTGCCCTTGATGCTCGCCATGCTCTCAACGTCAAGCCCAGAAGGTAATGGAATATCTTGTTTGGTGCTTTCAATCTACTAACACTCTACTCTTCCTCAGGAAATTGACACAGCATCTTGACTACGGGCTCGTCATTGAAAAACTATCAAAGCACTTCCATCGCGTCCCCGAGGTACGACTAGCTTCTCTTACGCCTACCTAAACACAGTCTTAAGTTTCTCTGTTTATAGGATGAGGACGAAGAGCCATTGGAGGCTATCGATGTTCCGTTAGCGAATGGTCATGCAAGTGACGGATCCAGGGGTTGATTAGACGTCGTGGACGTTGGGAATCACAATATCAATGTAGCAACATCTTCTACTGCAGCATGCACATGTATAGATCTCAGACTCTGTAGTCCTACAATCTACATCTTTTTCGGACCTAGTAAGATGAAACCGAAGCCTGGAGCTGCTGTAGAGTATATGGGCAGGCAAACATTTCGACGTCTTCCCACGAACTGCGAAGTCGACTCTCTACACCCTCCCCAGCCGCTCGATAGTCACAAGTAACGACAAGGCAGTTGGAACCAATGAAGCCTGCCATCACTGGTGACGCCATGGATAACGGATCTTAATCGAATTACTTGCCGAGATCCCGACGAACTAAAACCCGCTTCCCAACCTGCGCATGCCAACTATCAGCGCCAGACACTCAGCATCTCAGCCCACCAAACAAAACCCATGACTTTGCATTCAGATATGATCTTTAGTCTGAGGAAGATCTGTCTAGATGAGGCAGTCCAGCGAGTGACGAGGAACTTCAGGATTCTGTTTCCGCCCGTTTTAACGGAGCCCAGTCTTCAATTCACTTCTACTTACACATGATTTTACGCTGTCCAGCTCAAAAACCGGCCGTAGCCTCCTTTTTGACTCGTTAGACACCATCACCACCGTCCTCTCCAACACGATATGGTCGGCGGAAAGCGTCCTGGCGGCAAGGCGAAATTCACCGGCCAAGTAGGTCAGGACCGTAAATCCGGAGATGCTGCGCGGCTCTGGCACAGGGATGCTCCAGCGAAGCCACAACTCCCACCCAGGGAAACTGGGGACCGAAAACGGGAACGGTAAGTTGCTTGTCGTAGCTCTGTCCCCCGTACTTGTGGTTGATTAAGTTGTGGCTTAGCCGAACGGATTCGGACTCAGAAGGCTCGCATGTCCTACCCAAGCCGAAGAAGATAAAGCTCTTGCTCTCGCTTAAACGATCGAACGCTGCGGCATCAGGACGTTCATCATCGAAAAGCCCCGAAGACCCCTCCCTCAATGAAGAAGCTCAAGAAGTTTCACGGGACTTTACAAAGTGCTCAACCTTCAGATAATTATGTTCGACTGTCTGACATTCTTCTCTTAGATCGTCAGGTGAGGACGGCCACGATCCTTCGGCCCAGTCTCCAAGTCCGGAAACTTCCCCGATTTCAGCCCCACCGAGTGAACCTGAAGACGAACTCTCGGCCAGACCGGTCGGCGCGGCAACCAATCAGTACGAGACTGGACTCCCTTCCTCGTCGACCCACTCAAACCCTCCACCATCGGATGCCGAAACTTCTCTTGTCGAGGATCTCACGCCTCCTCGTCCTGTTTGGATCCCATTTGGGCGGCTGCAGTGCCTGAAGAATCCCAAGATTTTCTTCCCCTTACGGAAATGCGATGACGGGACTGAGACGGAGAGCATTTTGTTCGGTTACGACCGACATGGCTGTGATTTTGTCGTCTCCGGCCCAGCCCAGGGAATCGGTAAGGATACTCAGTGACGGCGTGGCCATAATCTTTGTTGGGCTTCTCACGTGTATGTCTCAAAGGACTTCATCATTGTTACTTAAATCTGGAGCTTAGCCGACCAGGTAGCGGCCCACTACGCCGCCGCGTGGTAGCAAGCAAAATTCAGACGGCTCTCGCCGACCCGTCTCTACGCACAACTGTGAGCACTCGCTGAGTTGTCCTTTGTAGCCCCGCTTTTGGGCTTGCTGACATTCTTCTACTAAGATCTGGATAGGAGGGGTACCGTACCCAGTGGAGGACGCGTTGGAGCTCCCTCCTGGAGCCATTATCCAATTCGGAAACGGCGAAAAATACGCCTATTATGGACCCGAGGTACACAAAAAATTCTTCGTCGTCACCTGTGTGGTTGATTCATCACTTCTTATTAGTTCTCTGCGTTGTATGCCCAAGAGCAAGAAATCCATGATCACACGAATTCCGAGGTTACCAGAGTCAAGAGGATAAGCGACAGGCGGTCTTTCGTCGCGAAGAGGATCGTCAAGTCTCATTCAAATATGGCCAGAACGGAGGTTGCGGTCTACAGGGCCCTCAATTTTCACCCAAGAATCGTTTCGTTCATAGAAGCTTTTCACGAGGGCTTTTCGGGCACCCATCGTAAGCTCTCCCCCTGCAAGTAACCCGTAACCTTCTAACGTGTTGTATTGTGGGCTTATAGACCTTATCCTTGAAGCCGGCGAGATGGACTTGCACCAGTATGCCTGCCGGATGCGTGCCCGGGGTCAAAAGATTCTCAACGCGAATGCGTCAAGATGGATTGAACAAATTGCCCGCGGAGTCGAGGTGAGTGAAGTTTCATCCGTTTCGCAACCCTTTGAGACTCGGGGTGACACGCTTCCCACATTCTTATCCAGTTTCTTCATCGGCACAATATCGCTCATCGCGATATGAAGCCCAAAAACATCATCGTCTTTATTTCGAAGACTGAGGGTCTGACTATGAAACTGGGCGACATGGGAATCGCAAGGCCAAATACAGAGCCCGTCATAGAAAACGTGCGCAATCATTGTCAGCCGTCCCATCGCTTTGCTGACAGGCCTTCGTTACAGTGGTTTGGGGGAACCAAGGGGTGGATGGCGCCTGGCTCGTTCATGGTGTATGAGGACGATAGATTTGTCGACTGCTACGGCATCGGCCGACTCCTATTTTTCTTGTTGGTGGCGCCAGCTTGATGGCATCTAGCGGAATTCTGAGTCATTCTCCCCTTACAGACTCACGACCCATCGGTGGCCTGAGGAGAGCCGCAAGTCGAATCGGGCATGCAACTGCCGCAATGCATGCGATGGCCCATGCATCAGAAGGCAGTCGGCGTTCCAGGTCATCAAAGCTGCCGGAGCAGGGAAAGAGGGTGGGTCGGAAGAAAAAATCGAACGAAATCGAGTAACTAACAGAGTCTGGTTTACCTCAGCTTTAGATTTCCTAAACAGGCTGCTCGTGGGACGTCCAGAGGGATGTATGAATGCGGCGGAAATACTGGACCACGCATACCTGGCCGACGCGAGTAGCGGCGAAAGGAGTTAGGAACATGTATTAACGTATCGCCGAAAAAGGCCAATAAGTTACGAGTCTTGTTGATGTTCTTATGAAGTGAAATTGGAACTGGAATGCCATGGCGGCCTTTTCCTATGCACTACTCTCGCCGAACGCTGACCAGTCTCACGTAACATCTGCCTCCTGAGCCAGACTGCGAGGTAACCCCAAAGACGCAAATACACCTCAACAATCATTCTTATATAAATGAATTATGTAGTGGGCCAGATCCGAAATCAATCAGCAAGATGAGAGTGGAGTGAAAAGGGACGCCTCTCTTTCTTACGCTTCTCCATCTGGATGGCGGCGGCCATGTCACCCCTTACTGATTGCCAGACTAGAGTAAGACGCGTTCTGTCAGCGAGCTTAAATTGGATATTGGTCCACAGTACCTTTTTCATTGAGAAATCGGACATTTAGGAGATATTCGACCAGTGTCTTGAGCAAAGGGGAAAGACTTGCGAAATCGACGGGTTCCCATCCCCATCGCTCATGCATAGTGCAACGGATTCTGCAGAGAACCGATAAGACTCCATGACTTGAAATCTCACTAATAAACTCTTACGTCATCCAACGCTCTGAAGAATTTTGTCTTTCGCGACGTATCTGTTGGCGGTACCAGCTCCAGACTTCGGCCGTAGCCTATCAGACAACGGAATATTATGATCTAGACAATGAGTTTCAAGCTATATCAACTCACAAATGCTCTTTCCTTTTTCGTCTTTGCCAGTGACTGATGTAATTCTGCGACGGCCGAAGGTCCGTGGCCTGCGCACGCCTGAAAGCGTCGCCGCAGTCTGAGAACATCGTCTTTTAGGTAGTATCGACTGGCTCCAGCACTATCGTTTGTAGTAAGAGCTTCTGTGTTTTTGGAAGATGGACGTTAGCTCTTTGATGTAGTAAGTTGGAAGTCTTAGGCACTTTTGCGGGTCCACGGCAAGTGGATCAGAAGAGCGCCTGGAATATCGGGGAATTCCTGTAACGCATTCGTTGAATCCACGAGACTATAAATAAGGTGAGCTCTCGAGATAACACGAAATGAAAAAAAAAAAAAACTCGCTTACTTCTTCCCCGCGCAACTGGGGCAGTATCGACGACAAAGGTTGAAGGCTTCAATCTCGGCCCTTGCATCACATCCAATTCCCTTGAAGATATATTGGGAGCCTGCTCTGGATTTCAAAGACGCCAGCCTCACCTGACAAGTGCTTCCGAATAGAAATGCCATTGCTTGAGGAACGGCTACATGGCGCCAATCTGGGAAGCCTCGGGCGAATCGTACTTCATCCCAAAGAGGCTTGGAGTTTCTACTCATGAAGAACGCTCGCAATGATCTGCTTGTGCGAGCAAGAGAGAGAATCTCCGGTGGAGAAAGGCATCGGCAAATCTGTTCCATTCGTCGATTAGAATGTTTCGTCAACGTGAATCAAGCAGAGCGCTTACCCTGGCCACGATGTCCAGAGGAAGTGACAGAAACCGTTGCAAGCTTAGGCAGGCCGAGTCAACCATCCGTCGGAGATTGAACTTGAAGGCCACCGTAGCTGGTTTTTGTTCCCCTTTCAGATCAGACTTCATACCTTCGTATCGCGTCCTGCGGATTTTCTTTCGCCTACTTTTTGGGTTGGGTTCTGTAACAACGGCTTAGATGAGTTTCCTGTTAGACTCGAAGCCTTCGAGGAGCGAGACCAACGCTTAGGGGGCATGCTTGAGCTACTCGACTGTGCTCGGCGACCTGGCGGGAGCGGAGAGAAGACCTCGATCTTGAGTTGGAACTTTGCCGTACAAACAAACAGGCGCGTGACAGGGGTCTCCCACGAACTTGACAGTGTCCTCAACAGTCGACAGTCGACTTCAAAACCTAACTCACAAGGCACTAGATTAATAGTGGCCAATCGTGCCGATGCGTTGGGCGGGGTTAGCTAGGATTGCGAGCGTGCAAGCCATCGGCATGGAGCAACGGAATTATTGACTGCTTCGGAGAGCGGCCAGGCCGTCTCCCATGTCCAGCCTTCCACCACTCAACACGGCTTCTAGGCAACACAGCCTAGATGCTACATCTCCTGGAACAGTCAATCTATCACGGCAAAGGATGACCGACGAAGCGTCTGGCGATGTCTTTTGTCGCCAACGCATTCCGGTTTGGCCTGACTGAAGTGTGGCGATCCGTCGGCCAAGTGAATTGATTTCAATCAAGCCTCATCACGTCACAGCCTCTATCTTTCATATGCTATTTCGGCGAGTCAGTGTGTTTTTAAGGCCGCTGGAGCGTCTTCGTTTCTAGGATCATCTGCATCTCCGTCCCCTCCCCTCCCCTTCGACTACTCGATCCGTCATTCCTTGGTCGTCGGTATCTTTCCGGAGACACCTTGACGTGAAGTTACTTGCTCGAGAATCGTGAGTACCACCATCCTCATGTACCTTGAGCTCGAGTTCTGGTAGCCTGAACTGACCATCTTGCCAGGTTCGCCGTACCCTTCAGGTCGTGGGTTTCTGGATGTATCCAGAGAGTTGAGTTCATGCATGTGTGTACTTGCTTGTGCCCAGGGCTGGGTGGGTACCGGTGCCAGCATCACCTCTTGCGGATGCGCCTGGGGCATCTCGCCGCAGGATTTCCAGCAGGGTTGGCAGTGTATCTGGTGAGTAAGCTGATGCACTTAATAGTCGTGAGTGAGGCTATCGAGCTTACGCCCGTATATATTCAGCCGAGCTCAAGTCATCAGCTTCGTCTGCATGCTGATGCTTGGGTAGGTTGACGTCTGGACTGGCTTGCTTTTCTCTATGCTAACCTCGGACGTTCGTTAGGCGGGAGCAAACGATCCCCCTACCCCACGACCAATTATAGCTGCGTACCACACAAAGAAAGCTAAGTAGCCTTCGGCAAAGTAGAGGATTTGAGACCCTTTGCTGATCTCTCCTCCTCCCCTATTTCCCCCTTATCTCTTTGCTTTCCTTCGATTTGCTGCCTGCCATTGTTCCACGCCGGAGACATAAAGACATGTGTTATACATCGGGCTTTCCGGAGGCTCTTGGATACTCCAGAAACTTGGTTGCGGAAGTCGCCAAGTTATGACGCGCCTGACACTGTCAGAGCCTGGAGTCGAATTTTTCCCTCCCCGTCCTTCGCGGACGATTCTTTATAACCGTCATTAGTTCTGAATTTTGTACTGCACGGCGTGCTCGTCAATCCACATGACCCCTTGCCTCCGCTCTACATTCCCTTCGCGTCGAAGAGTCTGTAACACCCTCCTCTTCCACCGTGTTGTCTACTAGCCATCACTTCATGCCCTATCAACCATCATGTCTCTATCTATGACCGGTTTTTTCGGCAAAAATCCTTTTTTACTCTTGAGGCACTGCAAGAACGGGCAAATGGTTCGACGAAGTGCGTTATACAAACACGGCTCATTGGGAGTTACACCACTCAGCCATGCAAGCAACTTGTAGTCACCCCCTAGTGTTTTGACCGCAGAGCGCCCGTTTTTCTATATGAAGGGAAGATAGAATTCTAAGAAGCATAACTCGCAGGATACATACCTCTATGGTTCAATTTGCGGAAGTGGTTCAATCGAACGCATCCGTCCTTCACCAACTATGCACGTGCTCAGTCGGTCCACTCCCAAACCACACAGAGACTTTCACTATCATCGCACGTCTTCGCCAAAATCATTCCTCCATGGACGAGAACAACACCGAGAACGAAGTTCATCAGCCAACAAGCGCCCATTTGCAACCTGTCACCATCGACGAAGTGCAGGACGCAATGAGGTGTATCAGAATCTGCCCAGTGAGTGGTTGAACATGATGAATCTCTCACCAGAGCTGTAGAAGGCTAATTTCGCCTCGTGTATTCAGAAGAAATTCCTTGAGTCTTTGTCGCACCTTCGAATTGACAGGGCCCGTATCAAACCAATTGAAGGTCAAGGCTCCCTGAAGGCGGGTGGAAACGCGGATGTCGAGGCAGCAATTCTCATTTCAGCTCAACCCTTGAGTTTGCAAGAGTCCGAGGGGTCAGAGTTCGTAGCAGTGAAGAAGCTACGACTTGACACAGAAACCGAGAATATTCGAGGCCTCGCGGTGAGTTTTAAATGTACTCGTAGAGTAACTATAGTGAAGTCTGAGAAGCTCTCATTCAATCCAGCTATTCGCCAATGAAGTCAGTCTCCTGAACGGCCTCTCGCACCCTAATGTGGTCAAAATTTTAGGTTTCGTCGAGGACGTTGATAAACATGTCGCCTGGATGGTGTTTTCCTGGGAGAAGAATGGTAACTTGAGGGAGTTCGTTCGATCGGAGAAGTGGGAGTTACCAGAACGTGTCTCTTTGGTGGGCGTGGCTTTGGCATGCCAACGGTTGGCCCTCTACTTACTTACAAACACCCAGATAGACGATGTTGCTAGAGGGCTGACTTATCTTCACGGAAGGAATCCACGGATCTGTCACGGTGATCTCAAATCTGTAAGCTGGGTCGAAATCGTCCCTCAGTGGTACAAGCTGCTTGAGCTGCTGACGTGATTGCAGCTCAACATCCTCGTGAACACTAAGAACCGAGCTGTCATTACGGATTTTGGCTCTGCCCGTTCCATAGACTTGACGACGGAAGAAGTATTTAACGTTGCTCATGGGGGCAAGGCAACAAATGTGCAAGATCAGGCTCCGGCAGGAGTCAACCCAACTGAGTCGCTGAAGGCTGAACTCGCTATGTCTGGCGAGTTTATTACAATGACAAGTCCCGCCTGGAGTGTTCGATGGGCAGCTCCTGAACTGCTACGTGGAGAGATGCCTGGCTTAGGGAGTGACGTATGGGCCTTCGGCTGGATTTGCTGGGAGGTGAGTGGGTGTCGATCCGACGGCCAGTAGCCGGCAGCTCAAGGTGTGACCCGACCTCTCTAGGCTTTCACAGGCAACTTTCCATTCGATGATGATCGCGAGGTCGCTGTTATTCGGCGCATTGTAACACAGGACATGCCGACCGTCCGCAACAACACCCAGCTCAACCAAATCCAGACGCTTTGCAGCCTAATGGAAGAGTGTTTGAGATTCGACGCAAACGCGCGATCGTCGGCTCTTCGATGCCAACAAGTGGTCTCATTCATGGCAAGATATATTCGCTTTTACACTTGACCAATATTAACAAAGGGCCCTTTCAGGATCAAACCGTCCCCTTCCCCAAAGATGGGAACAGCCTGGCTACAGCTCGCTCTGGTGGGCTTCTGCATGCTCTCGGCTGGATTCAGCTCCGAAACGACGTGATGGACAAGGCCCAAGAATACTTCCGGCAATCACTGGAGATTTGTGAGTCGGTTGGCGATGAACAGGGGAAGGCTAGAGCTACGAATGCAATGGGCGATGCACACTGCCTGCAGAGCGAATATTCCAAAGCGGAGGAGTCGTACATCCAATCTCGTGACCTCTATTCCAAAATGGGGAATGATCTCGGGTTTGCCCAGTCGGTCAAAGCTATGGGAGATGTGTATCTCATGCGGAACGAGTATTCTAAAGCGGAGGAGTCGTACATCCAATCCCGTGACCTCTACTCCAAAATCGGGAACCACCTCGGCCTTGCCGATACTCTCATAGGCTTGGGAGACGGGTACCAGATGCGGGACGAGTATTCCAAAGCGGAGGAGCTGTATATCCAATCTCGGGACCTGTACTCCAAAATCGGATATCAGCTCGGGTCTGCCCACTCGGTCAAGGCTTTGGGAGACGTGTACCGTATGCGGAACGAGTATTCTAGAGCGGAGGAGTCTTACATCCAATCCCGTGACCTGTACTCCAAAGTCGGGTATCAGCTCGGGTTCGCCCACTCAGTCAAAGCTTTAGGAGAAGTTTACCGGATGCAGAACGAGTATTCGAAAGCGGAGGAGTCGTACATCCAATCCCGCGACCTCTACTCCAAGATCGGGGATCAGCTCGGCTTTGCCAACTCGGTCAAGGTTTTGGGAGACGTGTACAGGATGCGGAACGAGTATTTCAAAGCGGAAGAGTCGTACATCCAATCCCGCGATCTCTACTCCAAAATCGGGGATCAGCTCGGCCTTGCCAACTCGCTCATAGGCCTGGGACAGCTCCACTCCGCTCGGAGTGATTATGGAAAGGCTGAAGCGTCTTACATGGAAGCTCAAAGCATTTATAATCGAATCGGAGACATGTACTCCTCGGCCCGCATGTCCTGGCACCTCGGCTGGCTGCATCGCAACCGGGCGCAGTACGAGGAAGCCAAGCGTTACGTTCGAGAGGCGTCCACCGTCTTCGGTGAGCTTGGCATGACTAACCTCGTTGCGCGTTGCGACAAATTTTTGGTTGAAATTCGTCCATTCATGAATGAAAGAGTGATCAACAACCTGAGTGTACCATCACTTCGCCCATCTTCTCCTCAACGCTCTCCATCCTATTATTGCACCTCCTGTCCTCCGTCTTTTCTCGCGGGGGCTATTTATGCTTGCTGCCCTTCAATCATCCTGCTTTTCCCCATATTCAACATCCGTACCATCAATGGCTTGATGAGCCGATGTTAAATTCGAAGCCAAGCTCTGTATAAATACAATAGTCCTCTCACGTTTAAAAGTTACTTCTCTGTGTGGAGATGAGCACGTTATGTAGAAAAGACAGGCCTCAGGCTCCATCGAAGAATGGATTGGCGGGAACGGGACCGAAACCCGCAATAGTACAAGGCGAGAACCGTAAGAACCATAGACATGCGGTAGCACACGGTGGGTATAAGAAAGGGAAATGTAGACAGTGAGCAGAGAGAGAAAAATGACTGGCGGCTTGGTGGGTAAGTAAGACAAACGGAACGGATCTTATACGACGGTGGTCAGCCAAGGATGAAGTATACCGCGAACCTAACGCTAGGCCGAGGCAGAGCAATACCGCGGGGAAGAAAGGACAAAGCCATCATCTTGCTTGTCCTGTAGACACGAGGGTCCCACTTTTCCTTTCCATGCGGCAAGAAGTCGCTCACAGAATCCCGGATTCAACATGGATATTGATCGTTGGCTATTCGTCCTACGCGGTTAGAACAGTTCGAACACTAATTTACATCATCAAGCCTCAGCATGAGACGTCCCTAAGACAATATTGGCACAGCAGTGCGTGAGGGAGGTCCCGCTGAAGGGAAAGAGCCTGAGGCGTCACTCGATTCATCTCATGGCGGACATCCTCTTAGTCTGGTTGACCTAGCGACACGCGACGAGACTCAAAAACGGTTTAGCTCTAACGGCCGCAAAATGTGATCCAGCCCCGGGTAATGATATTTGCTCCAGGACAGCGAAAGCTGGAACCGTGCGCACTAGTGCAGTCCTACCTTGATGCGTTGTTTGGGCACCGAACGGGGCAAAACGGCGTTTACGGCGGACGTAAGGATATTTCTTAATTCCATCCGACGCTCGCTGATCACTCGATGAAGATTAACCACCACATCATTAGTCTTTGCCCGCTCGTCTCGCCATTATATGTGGTCTCCCCATCGATTTCACTGTTGCCAAACTCAAGGTCATTCTCCAAATGGAACAACACGACGGGTTGCATCCCCCGGCATGAACTCCTACTCGTGCCGTAGTCGCCCCATTCCAATATTCCGATGGCTGGACCTCATAATTGGGCTGAAATCCAATTCATTTGGCGTCCCATACCGCATCCACATCTCCAAGCCCTCGGTACCTTGCGATTGAATACACCTATTCTTTGGACTTTCGGCATGACCAAAACAGCGGCGGAAGCATCCTTATTCGAACTTGGACGGTACTCATCCATTACCCATTTGGAAAGCACAGGTCTGGCCTTCTTGCGATTGACGCGTGCGTTTCGAAACGTACCGTCATGGCACCCCCGCGACGCACCCAACGATTCCTCTCAAGCATCGACTACCTAGCTGAAGTTCTACTGGTGCGACTCAAGCAAATCTCATCCTTTTCTTCTCTCCGATCGTCACTAGAACCTCTTCCTTGAACACGGTCGACGGCGACGACATACCCGAAGACGACAAACCAACTCGCTCATTTCCCAAACACCTGGTTCACGGTCGCATCTCATCTCTCGGACGGTCGCCGGACCCTCGTCGTCCCCGGCAGCACCCTCATCCCAGTGCGTTCATCTCATCTACCGGTGAACTTGCAATGTTGACTGAAATCCGCCCTGCCGTGTGTAGGACGCCGCGGCGGCTGCTTGCTCCAAAGTCCGCATCTACGAAGCGACGCTAATACCACTCCCACCTACCAAGCACCTCGTAGCAATAGCCTCATTCGACTCTGCACCAGCGCATCCGAACTCTTCCCTCGCAGTCCAGGTCATTACCGTCATCACGGCCGGCAAAAGTCGCTCGGCATCCTCCGGCCTTGTTCTGGCGACCTCATCTCCGCACCTGCCCACCAATACCAACACCACTACGTACGCTTCACTTCGGTTTGGGAACCAGGCCGTCTCCGAGGACGTGCCCTCCAGCATTGCGCCGCATTCAGAACATCCGTTCGTCCTAGCGAGTGCCGGTCTACGGGGAGGGTGCCTTGCCGAATTTGGGAGTGGGAGCAGGGAGGCTTGACGACCACCAAAATGGACAAAAATCGCCTGAAGGAGGTTCTTCCTCTTTTCTTCGATAAATTATCTCCTCTCTCACCGCATTCAATCCCAACTTTAAGCACAAACCGAGTTCACATCCATGTTCACCACTCGCCTTCCTCACGCCAACGCTCGCAACCACCACCAAGAGTACCTCCATTAAGATCAGAAAACAAGCGCAAATCCGGAGTTCCAGCAACCCATCACCGTTTTTGATCCCAAATTTTTGAATTACCCTCCCGATCGCGATTGGCAACAGCAATTTTACGGGCCCGGAAGTGGAAGCGCGTCTCGGAGGCCTCAAGGAAGGCTTGGGCGAAGGATATCCACTGCAACCACCTCTAATAACTTCTACATCACCGCACGTTTTAAATTCCGGGGCGCTCGAACGGCCATTACCATCACCACCCGTTCGTTCCGCCGCCGCTCGCCACCTCTACACCTCCAACTGGACCACAATAAGATTCCACCGCACCGTAACCAGAGCAAAAGCCTCACGGAAGCGAACTGTTGGACCTGGGCGAAAAGGAGAGCGCGGTGGTGCGGTATGATACCTCCGCGGTGGTTGTTTCGGATTGGAGAGGAGACAAGGACGGGGAACAGAGAGGGAAAGGAAGACGACGCACCGCCTGTCCTCACTGATGGAGTTTCTCACCCCCCCCCCGGGGTACCGCCGTCATCCGGATCATTCGATCTAGGAAGCGGCGCCGGGTCAAACACTGCGCTCTGGAGGAACGGGACCGTCACTCCCGGCGGGACGACGTTCACCACCTCGGAAGCCGAGTTCGATGAGCGGGGGAGGTCGAGAGTGCGGGGACCAAGCAGACCGGTTTCCGTGGGCGGGTCGGTACAGGAGATGTTCGGCGCCGGGAGCGGGTCCGCTCCGCTGTACCTCCTCCCGTCGCTGTTCCACCACTCCAACCAGCTCAACAACCTCCACCTACGAACACTTTACCGAAGGCTACAGTGCCACCGACGTCTGTCTTGGGCCTTGGTTTACCCGCTTCGCCCTTTGTACGACTTCAAGCTCAACCACCGTAGTTGCCTTTTGGGGCCATGTCGCCCCTCATGGGCGGGTTGGGAGCAGGGGTTACTTTGCCTTCGATACCGACATTGCCGATCCAACCTATGCCTCCGACATTACCTCCACAGTAACCATTGTCGGCGCCAAATTGTGTCGACTCTCCTCCTCTTTTCACCTATGCAACCACAACCGCCACCGCCACCGCTACCACTCGAAGTCCACCTTCTTCCATCGGCGGACAGTTCCCTCCAGCTTTGGAGCTGCTCATCGCGCTGGCGAGCCAGAATTTGAGGTTGATGGCAGCGGTGGGTAGCAGAGGTTCGAACAAATACAGCGGCAACAAGAGCAGCAACAGAACGCCGGTGGACTCTCCGCCGGTCTTGAGCCACGACGCCTTTTAAATTTTCGAACTACCCGCCGGATGAACAGCGGCAAATTTACGAACACGGCAGCGGGAGGGGGAGTGGAAGCTCGGGAGGAGTGTATGTCTGTACGAGACCTTCTCTCCAGAGTATCCGTACTGTACGGCCCACGGCTTTGGATTTTCTTAAATTTAATGCAATCGCCTCGCATGGATATTCTATTAGGACTTGATCCTGTTAGACTATGATGCTGAGATTGAATCCAGTTATTGCCTGCCAGCAGTGGACGCGATCCGTAGGAACTTTCACTACTCAACCCATGCAAGCCACATGTTTTCAATTCCTTTAGGACTCTCATCGTAGAGCGCCCGCCTTTTCTCAAAAGGAAATATGGAAGTCAGAGAAGCATGACTCAGGGGGAGACATGCGTTTAGAACAAGGTTCGAGTTGTACAAGTGGTGAGATCGAACCCATCCGTCTCTAACCTTCTATCGACGTGCTATGGCGCGCGGAAAGGGCCACACACCGCATACCTACAACTACATCCGCTGACCTCCGACTCTCACTTGTTTCTACCCCCTAGCTCACAAGAATTATCTTAGAGCGTGAAATGGGCTGCGTCTTACTATTACTGCACCCGAATACGGTATATTTGGCCCTTCACACTCAGATCGGCTGAATTTATATGACCGTTTTTCTCGGCAAATATCCTTTCTTGGTCTGAAAGCGCTACTCCGAAGGGTGGAGTGCAACGCGCAATGCGCAAAACCTTTCTACTTACTCTTCATCAAGGGTCCGCACCGTTCTTTGTCAGCGCCGAGGCACAGCTCATATATGGTCAACTTCAGGGCTACATTAATGATAGCTCATAATGCGCCAAAGCCGTGAAGAGGCAGGTTGATACTTTGTTTCGGGCATGCAGAAAATTGGCGTGGCACCACGTGAGCACCTACCCTCGCGGTTAAACTGCCACTCGAAATCGTATCCCCTTCTCCAACTCTCAGCCGTTCAACACGCCTCCTACGCCCAATGACGGATGGAATGACCTTCGAGACAGTCGCTACTGCTATGGCCAACGTAACTAGCGAGACGTCCGATAAATTTTTTGTCGCGGTCGCTCGCCTGGTTTGAATTGGGGCGGTTCGTTATATAGATTTTGATCACCCCCCATGACATCACAGTTTCCCCCTTCTCACGTGCTTCCGAGGCTGTATTCAAGGTCGTCGGAATGTCTTCGTTCTTAGACCAACCACACCCCTATCCCTCACCGATTTTCTCCTTCGCTGTCTCGATCCACCGTTCATC
>WSTX01008111.1:0-16635 GCA_019633405.1 Tulasnella sp. 408
TTGGTCCAAATTGAAGCAGTGAGGCCATACTTGGAATCGTTCATGAGATGCAAAGCCTCCCTGTCGTCCGAGACCTGTGATAGTGTTGATAACCTACGTTAAGAAGAACGAGCAGAACCCATCCCGCTACGACAACGCACCTTCATAATGCCCACGATTGGCCCAAACGTCTCTTCCTATATTTGCGTCGAAATGTAAGAATACTTCCACGTTGTGATAGACTGAAGTTTCATACTGTCATGACATCCATGTCTGTGCGAGAGAGTTCAGTAATGAAGACGGGACCATGCGGGGAACACCCTTACTATGGTCAACGTCCACTAAGACCTGCGGCGCCACAAACGCTGTTCCTCTGTGCCATGTTTGACTCGTTGTCAGAAAGAGCTCGACCGGGCTGCAAATGTTTATAAGCTCACTCCTTCGCCGCGGGGAAGAGTTGCTCCGATAGCAGCGGCTTGGCGCCTGCCTTCACTTTGAACGGGAAGCATAAAGCATGTCAGTGAGTGGGATTGACAATCTCGCTACGTTGACCAAACCCACCTGCATCCTGGACCTGTTTCCTGATTTTATCGGCACTTCCAACGGTGATCACGGGGCCGAGATTGACATCCTCCTTTGTGGGGTCGCCAAGCTTGTACGTCTGTGAAGCACGGCCGAGATATGTTATAGGCGAGGCCCGCGACCGTGCGCTCTTATCCCACCTTGGCGATATCAACGAACTTGTCGACAAAGTCGTCGTACTTTGACTGGTGAACGTAGATACGCTATGGGAGTAAAGTATAGATGATGAAAAACGAGTCTCAAGAAGCTTTGCACAAGAGACTCACTTCGATGGCACAGCAGCTTTGACCAGAGTTGAAGAAAGCGCCTACCGAGCATTACAGTCAGATACAACGGCGCGGCTGTCTGGAGCGTTCAAGGCTCACCGTCCACTAGTTCGGCAGCGGTGTAGTCCAAGTCGGCATCCTCTCTGACATACGCAGCGTCCTTACCACCAAGCTAGGGTCGCGTTTTCATCAGGAACTTGGGGCTCTCATTCCCATGCACACACCCCTACCTCGAGAGCAACGCCTTTGAAACCATCCGCCAACGTGGCTTCCTTGGCGACGAGATGCCCAGTAGCGACGCTCCCCGTGAAACTGACGAACTTGACCAACGGGTTCTTGATGAGTGCTTCCGCGAGCTCGGGAGATAGGTGAACGACTTGGAGGAGGTTCTCCGGAAGCCCCGCGGCAATGAACGCCTTTTGGAGCAGCTCGCCGGTCACCTATTCCATACCCCATTCAGTGATGAGATCTTACTAAAAAACTTCTCTTGAATGCATACCGGTGTCTGCGGAGAAGGTTTCAGAATCACAGAATTTCCAGAGAGGATTGCGGGAAGAACGGAGTTGATCGAGGTGAGGTATGGGTAGCTGTGGAGGGTCGATAGGGGCTAACGGTCAGTGGTGACTCGGTCAAGGTTAGCGGGACGCTAAGGGCACTAACTTCCAAGGCGCAATAACGAGCACAACTCCAAGAGGGACCCTTTTGATGAACCGTCTGAAGCCGGGCTTATCTGTGTCCTTGAGCTCCACGTCTGCTAGGCTGGACCTGGCGATGCTGATCATGTATTTTGCACGCTCCACTGTTCCGCGGACCTCGCCTGGACTCTGCTTTATTGGCCTACGCGATGATTATAAGCGATTCGAAGACGTCGAAGGAGCGGGCGTAAGCAGGGGCGCGATGACGTACCTACCCATCTGAGCGGTCAAGGTGGTTGCGACCTCGTCGCTCAACTTCTGGAACTCTTCCTATAAGAAATAGGGGATTAGGTCGACGGCGAGCCGCATGGCGAGCTATCAACCTACCACGAACTTCTCCGCGATCTTGATGCGGTCATCCAGCGGCACTTCTGCCCAAAGGGTTTGGGCCGAGTGAGCTCGTTCGGCGATGACCTCCAGCTCCTGAACGGAGGGGTAGTCACGAGTCACGTAGCTCTCTTGAGTATGAGGACTAAGGGTTACTTGGGCCATGCCGAATCACAAGGGAGCACTGGAAGAGTCGGAACTTTGGAAGCGGAAATGATCAAAGACGCCGTCGCCGCCCCGCGGGAATCTGGAAAACTGAGCCGTCAGGCATTCACTCGCCCAAATCTACCCAAACTCTGATCTTTTAACTCCACGAGTACATTATGGATCAAGTTGACACGCTCGATCAAGATTTACGCACCTCTGTCACCGACCAGTGAGCACAACGAATCGTTTTAGTTCTCTGATCGACATGATGTGCTCACCAGAAATGTGCTCGCAGGGTCGCAGAGAGTGACGGGCGAGGCGTTGCTCCCGAGGCGGGAAGTCAAGTTGGTACCCAATTCCACCCACCGGAAGGGAGGATGTCGAACGACGTACAGCTTCTATTCAAGCACAATGCAGCTCTCCCCATCCACTACCTACCGGCGGAATTGTTGGTTCAAATTATACGCCATGTCGTCCGACCTTTCCTCCAGAAAAATAAAGCAGACTATTATCAATACATCATCAACCTTTCGGGGGTTTGCTCGCACTGGTACGGCGTCATGCGAGAGTCACCGCCATTGTGGAACCAGGTTCACGCGTCGGACTCGCCCAATATTGTCGGAATGGCGTTGGAGAGGTCATCGAGTCACTTGCTGGACATCACAATCGACGCCTCGGCGTACCAGAAGCGAGGCCTCAGTGATACGCAGGACTTCATTAATATGATAATCCTGCATAGGAGTCGCTGGAGAACTGTGGACGTCTCCGTTCCGTCCTCTTGGATACAGCTTGTCACCGCCGCCTTACGAGAGCCAGCCCTTACTCTAGAGAAGCTATCTGTGACCGACCAAGACTCAATGCTCGGCACTCACGAGGTCGAATTATTTGGAGGAATTGAGTCCCAACTAAAGAACCTAACGCTTAATGGCGTATCCACTCGCTGGAATAGTGGGACCCTCCATGACTTAAAGTTCATTGATCTCTCCTGGATTCATTTCCCTTCTACAAAGACCATCCTCGACATCCTTTCCTACTCTCACCGGCTCCAGAAAGCGATCATTTCGCGATGTAGTACGGGGGAGACGGTTACGGACTCCTCGGATTCCATCCGACTTTCCCGATTGTCGTTCCTTCGAATCGACCTTGGTCGTCTCGAAGCAAATGAAAGCATCCTGGATAACGTAAAAGTGCCTCGATGGTGCTGCTTAGCTATCTCTTTCCCAACCGGTGAGGAGGTTGATGGCATCCTGCGGAGACTGGTGGCGGGCTGGACCTCGAACTGGAACGTGACGGCAATATCCCAGTTTAACGGTCTCTTGCTAGACATTGACGACGATGGATTGCGAATAGGAATCTTTATCTCGGACTATCCAGAGCCGCTTACTCTTGCTGTCGAAGAGTTTCGGGCCTTTGGAACCGAGTTCCTACTGGCATTGTCATCCCTAGTCGAGATACTGGCTTCGTGGTCCAAGAGGAGTGCGACATTTCACCTCAAACTTGGTTATCCACCTACCCCTTATTACACGGCTCGTATCACACGGCTTTTTATCAAAGAGCTATCCCGGTTACCCTCAATTACCTCCCTGGAGCTCTCGGATGTTGACGACTATAGTCTTGTAGATATCGTAATCTCCGAGGAAGCCTCGTCGGTCTTTCGAAACGTTTGCACGCTGTCCTTCTCAGGGATGAATCCTTCCTATCTCTCTTCGAGGCTGGAGTGGGTCTCTCGTGCTACGCGATTCGTCAAAACCGCCACGGAGAGCTCCCTTAACCAGCCGGAGTGCGGGCAGAACCTTCAAAAGGTGGAGTTACGTGTTCCCTTTAATGCGCCTATTGAAGAGTTTGAGATAATGGAAATGGTTACGAAAGAGCTGGAGGGGATTGTAGGGCCGGGGAAGGTCTTTGTTGTTTACGCAGATCAAGACTAATTTCTTGAACAATGATTACGTCTCTTCAAGAGGACAATTAATTAGCGATTTCACGGTTATGACGCCGGCTGTATCTAGTGTGCGTTTCGTACTTGTAATGACCCCTGGTTACTTGTTCCACAGCGAATTGGAAGGGAGGAGTACTAGATCCAAGAGTCGGAATTCGGAGCGAGACGCCGTCGCCGCCCCGCGGGAATCCGGGAAAACCGAACCATCAAATCTCCACCACTCGCGCAGTCCACCCAACCTCCTTTCCCGAGTGCACATATGAATCAAGCCGACGGCCCTAATCAAGATTTTCAGACCTCTGTCACGGACGAGTGAGCCACACGAGTCGTTTTAATACTCTGATGGGCACGATGAGCTCACCATAAATATACTTGGCAGGGCGGGAGAGAGTGACGAACGGAGCAATACTCCACAATCGAGAAGCCCGACTTGCATACAAATTCATCCGCCAGAAAGAGCATTATCGAGTGATGTAGAGCTTCGGCTCCAGCAAAATGCAGCGCCTCCCGTCCACTCCTTACCCGTGGAACTGCTTCTTCAAATTATACACCATGTCGTGCGACCTTTCCTCAAGGACCAGAATGCCGACTACTATCAGCGCCTCACCAGCCTTTCAGGAGTATGCTCGCACTGGTACAGCGTCATGCGAGATTCACCATCGCTGTGGACCCAGGTTCATTCGTCGGACTCACTCGATATTGTTAGAATGGCGTTGCGAAGGTCATCGATCCACTTACTCGATATCACGTTCATCTACCTCACCTATCAGGAACGAGGACCCGAAAAGATGCAAGAGTTCCTGAACATCATAAACGTGCATAGGAATCGCTGGAGAACACTGGATGTCTCCGCTACGTTCGATTTTACACCGCTTGCCGTCGCCTTACAAGGGCCAGCTCCTAATTTAGAAAAGGTTTCTTTGACCGACAAAAATGCATTTTTCAGCACTCATGGATTTGGATTCTTCGGAGGAACGGCCCCCCGACTAAAGGACCTAACCCTGAACGGCGTAGCCACTCCCTGGGACAGTCAGATCATTCATGACCTGCATTTCATTGACCTCTCCCGCCTTCATTTCCCTTCTACAAAGACCATCCTCGACATTCTTTCCTACTCTCCCCAGCTCCAGAAAGCGGTCATTTGGCGATGTACTACAGGGGAGACACCTGCGGACCCTTCGGATTCCATACGACTTTCCCAACTGTCGTTCCTTCGAATCGACCTTGGTCGTCTCGAAGCAATTGAAAACATCCTGGATAGCGTACAAGTATCGCAAAGGGGCTGCTTGACTATCCCTTTTCCAACTGACGGGGATGTTGAAGGCTTCCTACGAAGACGAGTGGCGGGATGGACCTTGAACTGGAACGTAACGGCAATGTCCAAGCTCGACGTTCTGCTGCTAGACAGTGATGCCGATGAATTAAGAATCGGGATCCTTGCCCCGGATATTCCAGAGCCGCGTACCCTTACTGTCAAAGGGTTCAAGACCTTAGGGAACCAGTTCCTGTTGGCACTGTCAAACCTAGTCGACACGCTGGCTGCTTGGTCCGGGGAGAATGTCAAACTTCACCTCAAGCTTGGTAATCCACCTTCCACTTATTATGCAACTCGTATAAGGCAACTATTTGTCAACGAACTGTCTCGGCTACCCCCAATTACCTCCCTGGAGATATCGAGTGTCGACGACTACAGCCTTATAGATATCGTAGTCTACGAGGGGGCTTGGTCTGTCTTTCAGAACGTTTGCACGCTATCCTTCTCAGGGATGACTCCTTCCAAACTCAACAAGAGGCTGGAGTGGGTCTCTCACGCTATCCGATTCGTCAAAGCTGCAACCGAGAGCTCCCTCCAGGAACGGGATCACATGCCAAAACTCCAAACAGTAGAGTTACGCGTCTCTTCCACCGCGGTGCCTGAGGAGGTTGAAATCATCGGAGCGGTTGCGAAAGAGCTGAAGCTCATTGTTTGGCCGGGAAGGGTTGTTGTTGTGTACACAGATCCGAACGGTCTTGTTTAGGAGTTGACAAAGAATTCATTTTCCACACAAATGTTTCTTCTCGGTGTGCGAATCAGTTGGTGATGTCACCAGCTAATATGTGAATTATATGCGGTATGGGTTTGCTACCGTTCATCAACAGTCGCCTCAGCGAAATGAGCCCAGATCCGTGATTACAAAGCACGTCCATTTATCATAGGGCATTGCATTAATTTTCTCAGGCTTGGTGGTGCTGTTACTGGGTTTGTTTAGGACAGGTTGTGAGTGATACGCTGTGTTCGGGGGTACGTAGTTGGCCGGCCGTCCAGGACACAGCGGTTATTGTGTGGTTCCGGAATAGTGATTCTGTGTGGTAACTTCAATGAAGTTGTCTGGTCGGACCTCAATCTCAATCGATTATTCGAGAACCCGATCTCTGGAACTTTGACGGGCACCGCAAATTCGAGACTCAAAGTCACGATACTTGCGGGGAGCTCTTCCACGGAGTACGTCATCGAGCTGCCCTGGTGAGCAGAGCCATCTTACATCGAATACACTCTTTTCGGCCCCTTGACGTACGTAATTATCCATCGCGTCCGGTGTACTCCGGGTCTTGAGGAACAGATCACCGCTGCCTGGGAACTATTTGCCAAGCAAACGCCGAATCCGAATTCCAACCGTTTTACGTCATGAGCATCAAAAATGGATGCAAACGACATGGCTCACGCAGATTCTCAAGGATTTTCCGCGAATAATTGGTTTGGCTCCTTTTACTTGTGTCGGTATCGACGGCCTTATATCCTCGTACTCCTTTATAGGGCGGTCGGAAGTATGCAAGACGATCCGGACGAACTCGGGTATCATATGGGAAATCACCCTCGATCCCAGGAAACCAACATACCCAGTCAATCAGATCGTCCTACCAAGCAAGATGCACCCATCTCAATTCACTCCTTGCCAACCGAGCTTCTCCTTGAGGTCATTCTCACCGTCAGTGCTCGGAAGTCGACGAAGAGTATTATCAGTGCCTTATCAGCCTCTCCGGAGTCTGTTCACGTTGGCATCACCTTATTCAAAACTCGCCATCGCTATGGACCCGACTGCATGCATCAGATTCACCCGAGATCCTTAAGGTTGCCTTGAAGAGGTCGTCGGGTCGCCCCCTGGATATCGTCCTGTATGCTGATACCTTGTACAAGGGGCAGGAGAGTACAGACCATCTGGACTGGTTTCTAGACATTCTAGGCTCGCACGTAGATCGGTGGAGGAGCATGGATATAACATATCCGCCTTTGTGGACGGATACCATTAATGCCGCCTTGGAAGAGCCAGCTCTGAATCTGGAGAAGCTATCATTGTGGGCCGAGGATAAAATATACAGCACCGAGGAAATCGATTTCTTCGCAGGAACGGCACCCCGGCTGAATAACCTAACTCTGAACGGCGTCTCGATTTGCTGGGACAGCGAAGCCATTCACAACTTGACCGCCCTCGACCTATCCTACATCGATTTTCCTTCCACGGACGAGATCCTAAGCGCTCTGTCTCATTCTCCGCATCTCCGAACATTGATCATCGATCGATGCACCACCGGCATGATGACCAATGCCTCCTCTCCCTCCATTCAGCTCTTACATTTATCGGTACTCCAAGTTGACCTAGGCACTTTAGAGGCAACGGAGGACTTTCTCAGCCATATGGAAGACGACCGAGACGACGCCCCATTGCTCCTTCTCTCAAGACGGAAGAAGCCCAGCGGGATTCCTGAATTGGAGAGCGCTGAAGACATAGACCTGCAACAACCCCTTACATGATGGATGGGTACTTTTGTATCGTTTCCTTGGGTGTAGTAGAAATACATCTATTGCTCAGGTTTCTCGAGCGACGGAGAGTAAGAGCCATCCATTGAAGGCCATCAGTCGATGGGCCTGTGATGCGCACTTAAGTACTTTGAATCAACCCCTAAGGTAACGTTGGGTGGTACGATCGGGTGTTGAACAGATGGACGTTGGAATCCTAAGACCCAATGCAGACCGTATTGGGGGTTTTCGAGACGGTACTGCACGAACGAATCCTAACGATAATAAAGGATACATTTGATACAGACGTCTATTTGGTTTAGCATGTGCATCCTTTCCGCGGCGGTAGCCGCACGCCCGACAAATTTACAACGTCGTGCGGAAATAGCACCGCTGTTCGGGAACCGTTGACCAAGCATATCCAAACTTCAACCACCCGCAGGACACGAGCACCCCGATGAGCCAAACCGACACCACCCATCAAGACTCCTCAATTCCTGATACATCAATGTAAGCCAACCAAGTTTACCTCTGTTGGCGACGTTCACAGGTTTATGCCTGTCACTCCTTATAGAACGTTTGCGGATGACGTCAGCTTTCACCAACGCGAACATCCCTTTGATATCCAAGTACAATCACTGAAAAGAAACGCATCAAGCGAGCCGGATCTTCATATCAAGCAAAATGCGGAGCGTCCGATCCACTCGTTACCCCCGGAAGTACTTCTCGAAATCATCTACCTCTACATGCTACCTTACCAAGAGGACTGGGGAGAGGATTATTATAATCGTCTTATCAGCCTCTCGGGAGTCTGCTCACACTGGTACAGCGTAATCCGAGATTCACCACCACTGTGGACCCGGATCCACTTCTCGGATTCACCCAACATCGTTGGAGCAGCTTTGCAGAGGTCATCTTCTCATCCTCTCGACATTGTGTTGCACCCTAAAATCTATGTGCAGGAAGTTCCAGGATATTTGCAGTCCTTCCTGAACGTGGTGCGTCCGCACAGGGATCGGTGGCGAAGCATGGAGGTCTCGGTCCCTGCCACGTGGATGGAAAGCCTCCTGACGACTTTAGGCGAACCGGCTCCGAAATTGGAAAGGCTATTGTTGGTGGATAGGGACACTATGTACTGCACTCGGAAGTGCAACTTATTTGGAGGCGCCGCACCACGATTGACCAGCTTAACTCTTGACGGCGTATCCATTCAATGGGACAACAAGATCCTTCAAAACTTGACGGTCCTTGATCTCCTCTGGATCCATTTCCCCTCGACGGATGCGATTCTTTGCGCTCTATCCAATTGTACGCAACTTGAAGCATTGAGTATCAGTCATTGCGCGACTATGCGGATGGCCACTCGGTCATCCCCGTTCATTCAGCTTCCCCAATTATCGTCGCTTTATGTTGACCTTGGCGGCCAAGCTGTGGTGAACAACTTTCTCGACCAAATAGAGGATGATCGGGATGATGCGCCTTCGCTACTTCTCTCCAGACGGAAGCAGCGTAGGGGAACTCCTAGAGTGGATGGTGCTGGTGCAGAGGTCAAAGGAAGCATTTGAGGATGACTTTGTACGCAGTGAATAGGTTCTTGTTATAGTTACACTGATGGAATGGGAACCCCTTTCATATTTTCGGTACGAGTTCAATTAAGGAAGTACAGTGCGTTGTCCTGCGTCTTCAGTGCAGCGGCGCCGGGAGGGTGGCACCTAGGTGCGTCAACCAACAAACGAGAGGCTGCGGCTTGGCACCAAGACAAACTTTAGCTTCTAAGACTCTAGGATAATATGAGTGTGGCCTTTGCATGTAAATAGCGTTTGATGATTCAGGAGCCTGAGCAGACATCGCGTTACGAAGCACACACAGCGGGTCGTCAGCTGACTTGTCCCCGCTTCGGAGATCTCTCAGCCGTAGCATGCTGCGGATTAAACTTTATATCCTTCAATTGATTTGTATTCAATCTCGCACTTGGGTGGTGTGGTCGAGTGTCGGGCGACCGGGACCGTTGGGAACTTTGGGCTGACGTCATGTATTCAAACATCGGGACGTAGTTCTTTTGGAAGGTGCACCATGGACAGACCCGACGCCAATTACCGGGGGCATCTAACATCTATTTCCCAGCGTGCATTCCTTCCGTTATCGTTAACGCACTCCACAGGAACGCAGATGAACAGTGCACATTAGTTCCTTTCTATAATTCCGGAAGATTTAATTAAATGGCAACTTTTCTGCCGACCGGAGTCCCTGCCACGAGCTTTTCAGACTCATACACGCTTGCTTCTCTGGCCGAAGCGGAGGAGTCTATGCCCGAATGTAAAACGGCGCTTGGTCAATGTAGGAACGGCTCGACTCGCGCTTAGCGCCATAGAAGGGCTTGAGGAGACTCGGAACGAGGCTTGGATGAATAAGGTACCTTCAATTGAACGTGAACCATTGTCCGGGGTCCGGTAAACAAAAAAGGCCGCGGCAGCTGCGCCTTGGTTCCAGGGCGAGGCACTGGTACGGGGTAATCCAGGCTGATGTCTTTGACCTTCTGGTCCGTCAATGACAATCAGTAATCAAGGCACCCGAGCCATCGTTGCGAGACGAAGTAAATTAAGCAAGTATGACAGCTTGCTTCCTCTGGGCCTCAGATTAAATATTTGCCTTTTATTTAGGTTTGCCTTGGATGATAAATTGTGAGCGCTTAGATCGTATGACCGAGTGTCTGACGGATTGATAACCGGAGCTCGCTGGTAAGATCGTGCAGCACTTGAGAAGGAACTCTTCTAAAAATGCGACCATAAGAAGTGCCAATGATAAAAAGTGATCTTCTAGACTCTTATTCTCCTCTGGTGCAAATTCCTTGCGCGAGTTGACACACGTCTGTTGAGCGGGCTAACATAGCTGCCTGGGAAACGCACACCAAATAGGTCCAAAGCTCAACCACACTCCTAAAGACGAGCATCCAAAAATGAATCAAACCGACACTGTCGACCAAGATTGCCCTGTCCGTGATGCAATAATGTGAGCTAGCCCCGTTTGTCTGCGTCAATATACCCGCGGGTTTATATCTATCGCTGTTCATAGAATGGTGGGGGACGATGTCAATGGCCACGAACTCCAAAACTCGGTTCGTAATCGAGTTCCATCACCCGAGACCGGCGCATCAAGCGAGCTGGATCTCCGTATCAGACACAACTCCGAACTTCCGATCCACTGTTTACCCCCAGAGATATTCCTCCAGATCATCTCCTTCCTGCTCATCCACCTCGAAGAGGTTGGAGAGCACTATTATCGTCGTCTTATCGGTCTCTCAGGAGTCTGCTCGCGCTGGAACTGCGTAATTAGAGATTCGCCACCACTATGGACGCGCATTCACGCGTCGGATTCGTTCAGGGTGGTCGAAATCGCATTGAGGAGGTCGTCCTCTCACCTCCTAGATATTGTACTGTACCCTCCGGCATCCTCTGGGCCGCTATTGAGAGTTCCATCAAATTTCCAAGCGGTTGTGGACGCAATACAACCGCATACGGATCGATGGCGACGCATGGAGATCCTAGTGAGGGATACGTGGATGGCAGATATCATCCCAGCTCTAACCGAGCCAGCTCCAAATTTGGAGAATCTATCATTTGCGGATGCAGATACTATCTCATGCGCCCGGGAGTTTGATCTATTTGGAGGCAAGACACCCCGATTGAGCAACCTCACGTTGAACGGCGTATCTGTCCGGTGGGATAGCGAGATTCTTCACGACTTGACCATCCTTGATCTCTCCTGGATTCGGTTTCCTTCTACAGACGCCATTCTTCGCGCCCTTTCTCATTCTCCGCACCTCGAAAATTTGATTATCTATCGCTGCAGCACAGTGTCCAGGGCGCAACCGCCATTCCCCTCCATTCAGCTTCAGAAGTTGCTGCGGCTGGAGGTTGACCTTGACGATGAAGCTACGACGCAAAACTTCCTTGACCGTATAGCAAGTAGTGCGGTAATTGTCCTTACCTAATTCATATCAAAGGGAAGCAAGACAGAGGAATTTATGCAGCGGATCGTATTAATGTGAATGCAAGAGAAGAAGGATCTGGTGATCTGTCTATAAGCACCTTTCATAATTAGATCGAATACATTGTTATCTCTTCCTGTCATACGTTGTGCTGATAGCAGTCCCTCTGAGCTCCGCAGACTCAACACTACCCCTTTCCAATCAACCTCCCTGTAATATATGGCCAGAGAAACAATTTTTGTCACGGAACCGGACCATTTACATATATATTGTTTTACTACAGTCAACTAATAGCTCAGCTGCCGCGCAGGTGACAATAAAGTCTCCCATTGGGCTGCGTATGGAACGTCAGCTTAGGTTCCTGGCCAATGAACGGAAAGTTGTCGCCGCGAAATGAGCCTCAGAGTAAGGGCGTGCTTCTTGGACTCGGAGGCTCAAGTAGATGCATGGGCGGCCGCGGCACCCTAGTGGCGATGGGGGCCATTCTAGACACTGAATGCGGCGAGTAAGCTGACAAGTTGCTCCAGTTACAGAATCCGCTTGGGATAGAGCCGGGTCTTCGATCTCCTTCCCCCCTCAGGATAGTCTCACTTCCAAGGTAATGCCAAGTGGGATCACCGAGTGTCTGAAAGGTGGACAATCGGGCCTTCGGGCTTACGTCTGCATTCGCAAAGCGCCTTTTTCAAAACTTGCACCGTTGCCAAGTCAGAGCTGTTCGTTCTACATATCGCGCATTCCTCCCGCCACATTAAAGGCGGACTCTGAAAGCCTCAGAACATTGCGAGGACTTGAACGCTGCATCATTGGCGTTTGCAAATATGCTGACCAAGCTTCAACCAAGCATGTCCAAATTCTAACCACCTCCAAGATAACGAGTACCCAAATGGACCAATTCAACGCTGCTGATCAAAATGCCCCGGTCTGCCATGATGAATTTACGTGAGCTTCGAATGCTTTACCCGCACTATCGATATCCACCGTTTACATCTGTTACATAATTGCAGAAGTGGTCGGGACGAGAGAGGGGCCGATTCTCAAGAATCCGGAAACCGAGTCGATTCCCGACTTCAGCAACAGGAAGCCAGCCTATCGGATCATCTGTTACTCTGTAGAAAGCATAATGCCGCGCTTCCAATCCACACCCTTCCAACGGAGGTATTCCTCCAAGTCATTCACCTCCACTTGCTACCCCACTTCGAAGACCGGACAGCAGGCTATTATCTGGAAATAATCAGCCTATCAAGAGTCTGCTCACATTGGTATAACATTATTCGGAATTCCCCGCCCCTGTGGACCCGGATTCACGCGGCGGATTCGCTCAGGATGGTTCAAACAACGTTGCAGAGGTCTTCGTCCCATCCCTTAGACATTATATTGTACCCTCCCCTTTATGTGGATGAGGTTCCGGCATATCTTCAGCAATTCCTGGATGCGGTGCATCCACATCGGGATCGATGGCGAAGTGTGGACATCTTGGTGCCGGCTACATGGGTTGATAGCGGTGTCCTTGCAGCTCTAGGAGAACCAGCCCCGAGTTTGGAGAAACTATCCTTCATCGATGGGGATACTAGGGAATGTACCCGAGAATTTGACTTGTTTGGGGGAAATGCGCCACGGTTGACTAGCCTTTCTCTGAATGGACTATCAATTCGGTGGGAGAGCGAGGTCCTTCATAACTTAACCCTCCTGGAGCTCTCCTGGATCCATTTCTGTTCCACAGACACGATCCTCAGCGCTTTGTCTCATTCCACGAAGCTTCAAATATTGGAGGTTACTCGATGTACTACTGGATCAATGGCCACCCCCTCATCCCCTTCAGTCCAGCTTCAACACCTGGTGCGGCTTGAAGTTGACCTTCGCAATCAAGGTGCGACGGAAAACTTCTTGGACCATATCGAATGCGATGCGGAGGATGTTCCTGTGTATCTCAAAAAGAGACACAAGCGACGTAGAGGAGCTCCTGTCGCGGACGTTGATATTGAGGAAGGGTCTGCCGGTCTACCCACGTGGAATGAATAAATGCCTGATATACATACTTACTTTAGATGAAATGACAGGTCTTCCGACTCTTAATGTCCCCAGTCCGAGGTTCGCAGACTCTGAGGGACGCCTCTCCCATCAAAGTGTGCGAGAAATCTCACCGGCAATGGGAACGAGGCGGTGGTTAACGCAAGGCGGGCGCAGAGTCATAGCGCTGTAAGACAGCTCTGGGAAGGCCGAAGGGTACCTTTCACTGAACACTGGAAGAAGGGTCCCCTATTAACGAGATACGTTTCGGTATTCATAAGGGCTACACATTGACTTGCCTAATCAAGCAAGTAACGCGGAGCAGGTGCATCTTGGCATCCGAGTAAAATGTGATTAAAATTTTCTCTCGCTTGATGTACGTGCCGCTTCGGCATCTCAATGACCACCTCCCTTCAAGAATGCCTAAGCAACGTCTCAATCTAGGAAGCAGATCAAACGAGCTTGACGGTTTACCTCCTCTCAGCAAAAGCAAGTTTTAAATTAGAATATGTTCTTTCCATTTACTCCTGCCTCTGTGGAGGATCTGGAATTTCTGAGGGAGCGTTGGTCCGTATCACAGACCGTCCGACGCGTTGACTGGTGAGAGCTTGGCGCAGCATATGTGAATGAACCTTTTCTTCTAAAAATATCATAAACATCTCCTAAAGTAAGCTTGGGACGTCCCAAGGACGGACAGCGCTGCCTGGGAAAACGTTACCAAACAGATCCAAAGCCCAACCACCTTCAACCAGAGTCACCAGGATCCGCCTGGCCACACTATGGGTCAGAACGGCAACACCGACCAAGCGTGCCCAGTCAGTGATGCAATCATGTAAGTGTGCGCCGCTCTCTAACCTGTCACATCGATATTCCCGGTTTCACATCCGCCATTTTCATCGCAGAGCGGGCAAAGACCAGTTTGGGGACGATTTTCAACAACTGGGAAATCGTGGCGATATCCGGCTTCGATCACAAGATGCCACCCCATTAAGCGAACTAGCGCATAATCGAAAGCATAACGCTGCGCTTCCAATCCACACCCTCCCAGCGGAGTTATATCTCCAAGTCATTCACCTTGACACACTCTGTATACTTGACAGCGGAGGCTACGGAAAAGGATATTATGGCCGCCTTATCAGGCTCTCAGGAGTTTGTTCGTATTGGAGCAGGGTCATTCGAGACGCACCATCACTATGGGCTATGCTCAACTCGTCGGTTCCCCCCAAGATCGTCGAGATGGCTTTTCAGAGGTCATCGTACCATCCTTTAGACATCGTATTCCACCAGGCTGTCTCACGTAAACCGCCCAATTTTCAATCATTTATGGACGGAATAAGTTCACACAGGGATCGGTGCCGAAGCATCGACATCCAGGTTGCATCCCGGAGGATTCGCCACACCATTGCAGCTTTAGGAGGGCCAGCCGCGAACCTGGAAGAGCTGTCATTGTGCGACACGGAGGCCATGCTCTGCGACCGTCAATTCAATTTATTCGGAGGCAGAGCACCCCTGCTGAATAGCTTAACACTCAACGGGGTGTCTATTCGGTGGGATAGCGAGGTCCTTTGCAACTTGACCGTCCTTGATCTCTCCTATATCCATTTCCCCTCCACAGACGCGATTCTTCGCGCTCTGTCTCGTTCTCCACAGCTCCAAAAGTTGCGCATTCATACGTGCAGTACCGGGTCAATGACCTCTTCGTCATCTCCTTCCGTCCAGCTTCTAAAGTTGGTGCAGCTTGAAGTTGCCTTCTGCGAGAGAGCCGAGACGCAGAACTTCCTTGACCACCTAATATGTGGTGTGAAGGATGCTGCTTAGTATCCTGTCAATGTACGCATGCGAGACCGAGGAATTAGTGCCCGAAATCTTGCTAACATAGATCTTCTTGAAGAAGAGCTCTTCTGATCTGTCTGTATCTGATTAATACATACCATGCGTGACTACACTAGATAAAATGGCAACTTCCAATCCTATATGCTCCCCGCCGCGAGCTCCGCAGACTCAGAGGTGCCCGCCTCTGGTCGAAGCTCGCGGGTGGACCTGTTATGGACGGATAGTAATTGCCTTTTACTTGATACGAGGCCTTTTCAGCGTATGAGTAGGGCCCAATAAGATCCGGGCAAAGGCCGAAAGGAGACTTTCTATCAAAAGGTTTGTTCCAGCTGCATGTTCGATGTAGTCTTGGGTTCTGCACCTAAAGAACGGAGGGTAGCACCAGAAGGGGATGCGGATGAGGCACCATGTCTAAGTACTCCAGTTTGACTCACGTGTGGCTTCGTCTTACCCCAGGGTTGATCGGTGATGAAGTGCTCCCTGCCATGGCCAGGTTTGGGCCGCAGTTCGAACGAGGTTGATGGCTTTGGGGAGCTCGAATGCCTAGTAAACCCACCGACTTTTGAAGAGGAGGTTCCGATTCTTATTCTTACCCGAGGGTGGGTTTGGCTCTCTAAAGCGGCGTTAGGCGGGGTATGCCGGCTGCTAGGCGAGCTTGACGCTCCAGTTCGAAGGCTTTGCGCCTCAGCCTTAGGCTGCACTCAGCCATAAAAAACTCTAAATCAAGATTATTTTCTTTCATTAAAGTTAACGCTCGCATGAAGTCTAGACATCCAAAGCGGCGTTGAGTGATACGATTGAGTGTCGCAAGCCGGGCAGTTAATGCCCCAAGCCAGCGTCGCTCAGCATTGAGACTTAGTCTATCAGAGCATGAGCCACAAGGAAATACTCCGCTGATTTCTTTTCTTTCCATTCGGGGTACACTCCTTTCGCGTCAATTCCCGCGTAAGAGAGGCCTGAGAACCCTTGCGTAGACTCGAAACAGCTCCCTGGGAAAACGTGTGCCAAAACAGATCCAAAGCCCAACCACCTTCCAGCGCCACGAGGATCCGCGCGATGGGTCAGAACAGCTCTGCCCCTAAAGCTTCCCGGGTCGATGA
>WSTX01008112.1:0-16594 GCA_019633405.1 Tulasnella sp. 408
TTCACCCTGACGCTGTCTTTCTTGAACCGCAGACCACCTTGCTTCCGCTCAAGCTTCCTTTGAAACCATCCTCTCCCTCTTGTCATCGTTCTTCGTAGCCGAATCGGAAGATGCCGTTCTAACGTGGATCGAGCATGCGCTCGGCGACAAGAAGCTGAGAGCGCAGATGACTGGATGGAGGACGGAATGGAGGCAGCTCGTAAAAGAAGGCAAGGAAGGGACCGCACTACTCTAACAACATTCTTTGTATCCCTCAGTCTTTCGCAACCATGTTTTGGAGATCTTTGCTTTCTCGGCCCCCCGTTTATTTGGCACCTTCCCGCATTGCTCGTTCGTTCTGGTTTGCTTTCCCCTCTTATTTGCTTTTCTTTCTGGTGTATTATTTCGATGCGATTATTTTATCCGCTGGCTTTTTTAGAGCCTTGGCCGTTTTTTATGGTCCATTACTTCGTGATATACGCTCGCGAGATGTGATATCCTGTCCGAAAATGGGAGTGAAAGTCTAACATTGAAGAAGCTAGCCAAGCGAATAATATTAACTACACTCCGCCACGCTTCTCCTTGCCACGCGGCCGTTGGTGGACGACCATCTTGTTTCCGTCCTTGTCGGTTGGTCGGCGCGTCCTCTTTCCCTTCAACCAACCCCAGACTGAGCGAGGATGCTTGTTGCCCTTGGACTTACCACGACCACCTCCGTGAGGGTGATCGCAACTGCACAGACAACGCGTTAGCAAGAGCAACTAGAAGGGATGGATTGAAAGTTACGTACGCGTTCATAGCCATACCACGGACTTTGGGTCTCCTTCCGAGCCACCGACTGCGTCCGGCTTTACCCAGGCTACGCAACTTCCAATCGGGGTTGCTGGCCTTGCCGATGGTAGCGCAAGAGTTTTGCAGGACGTTTCGGACTTCTCCGCTCATGAGGCGGACCTGGGTGTAGCGTCCCTTGTCGTCGTGGGCAACGACTTGAGCGTACGTGCCAGCCGCACGGCAGAGCACTGCGGGGCCGTGAGCGCTGAGCGCGACGCAGTGGATGATCGTGCCGCTAGGGATCAAGCGGAGCGGGAGGACGTTGCCCGGTTTGAGCGTGAGGGTGCGGAGGACACCGAGGGAGAGGGACGAGTTGGTGGCGCCTGCGTCGGTTTGAGCGCGGTTCAGGACTGAGGGGTCCAACACGCTTTGAGGGGCCGCTGGGTCGGTGGAGAGCGGTGGGACTGAGAGAGAGCTCTTGTGGACGAACGGGTTGTGCGCTTGTTTCGCTGCGAGTTTGCGGGCTGCTTCTTCTGCCTCCCGAGCGAGGCGGCGTTCCTTCTTGGAAGGTTGGGGCTTGTCGACGTAGCCTGGTACCAGGTCTTTTGGAATACCACTTCGGTAGCTCTCCACTACGTCTCCTGCGCGTAATCCTTCGGGGGCGACGATGTACGATAGCGGCTTCTTGCTGAGCGGGTTGCGGCTCTTCAGCAGGGCGATGTGCGCGCTGCGGCCCGGGTCGTATTCGATCCGCACGACGTCGTGCGGGCCTGCTTCCGATCTCATAAAGTCGATGATACGTATACGCCTTTTATGACCTCCACCGATGTGTCGGACCGTTATCTTGCCCAGCGCGTTTCGGCCACCTTTCTTCCGCTTGGCCAACGTCAACGCACGAACGGGGCGCCCTTCGTACAGATGGGGCGAGACCGGTCGTCGAAGGTGCCGCAGACCGGGCGTTACGGGCTTGTAGGTCTTGACTCGGTCTGCCTTGACGTTGAGCGTCGCGAGGACGGATTGAACTTTTGGAGCGGAATTTTTGGCATAGGACGGGAGCGTTGCGTGGAACCCCCTGGTTGAGATGCCGCGTAAGGACGATACAGGTAGTGCTCGTAGGCCGATCATCTTGGAGAGAAAGTCTCGCGACGGGACTTTTAACGCGTCGCGGAGCTGTTGAGGGAGGAGGTGGAATTTTAGAGCGTCGTGAGAAGGTGCGCCCGATTTGGGAAATTCTATGTTCGATCTTTCCTGGGGACTTCGTTCCAAGGACTCATGCCAACACTTCAACCACTTAACATGTATGTATATTCATACAGCCCGTCGGGTCTAAAGTGGCTCTTCAAGCTTCGAGAGCTGGGGTTTGAGTCGAGTCGTAGCGCTGCATGGCGTACCATAGCTCTGTGAGATCACAGAAAACGAACGGTTCAAAACCCCTTGTTTGAAATACGGCGTAATATAGAAAGGACCAGAGATTTAAGCATAAACTGGCTAGTAACGTCGGTGGGCTAACCTGGGCAGCAGGCTTGCTGAAGGCGCATGGCCTACTGTATAAAGCGAGAGGACAGTCGTTTTGAGTTTGCATCGCCAGGAACAATTTCTCTCATAGGGTTCATATCTTTTTTGTCGTCGCTAATGCCGCAGAACCAAATGAAAACGAGAACATTACCGTGTTTAGTGATCTCAAATTGAACACCCCCCCTTCCCCTCCCTGCCGTGTGCTGCCGTGTGCATCACACTGCAGGACTGTAAACAACTCGACAGTACGGCAGAGGCCCTCCCACAGTAAGAAGCGCATATTTTGGTCTTGGAACAAATAGGAGAGGGAAGACTCAACGTTGTTATACGAGGGCTCACCATTTCGCAGGCCGGGCGATGCAAAGTGACAGGGGTCCGCGGGACTCGGGGGAGGGGAGCGGCAAAGTCGACTCTCCGAGTTTTCGCCCACGGATACCAGACTTGCAACAGAAGTAGCCAAATTCGATTTATACCTTCGGAGAAAAACTATCATAACTATGAGCTCAAGTACAAGTCCAGATCCACAGTCAGGGAAGAAAAAGCAGCGAATGGTATTCAAGCGGTAATAACGCCCGTTGTTCCCGATCTGGGATTCAATCCTTCTTTCCACCTAGTCACGGTGCTGCAGACCCGCTTATCCCAAAACCTTACTAGGTAACAGCCGGAAGTCAACTCACAAAAGAGGCACCGGCAATGGACTTTTCGGCTCTAGTAAGGCTTCGCTCATGATGAACGTTGAGGCCTGTGACGATTCTTTCCTAGGAGCGCCACCTCCAAGATCTGGACCATCTTTTTATCGATTTGAACAGACTTAGGAATGAGGAGGAGTATGGAAGCACACGGGCCGGATTTAGCGAGGTTGCTGTATACACGCTTGACGCTGGAACTTCGAGATCCACGTTGGTCGCTGCAAAACGTCTTACGGCGCCAGCCTCCTTTGAGTTCGGACGACTTACAGTGGTTGGTCGAATCGCATCCTTCGGTTCCTCCAGACGCATGATGCTCTCGGACCCAATAACGTTTAGCCAGGGAGCTCAGAGTCTGGGCAGCTCTTCAACATCCACATGTCTTGCCCTTACTTGGGTTCCACCTAGGTCAAGACGACCGGGCAGCGATCTTGATATCCGAATATCAGGTTAATGGTAATCTCACGGAGTATCTTGAGGAGGAAAATTCGTCTTGGGGTATCCGTCTGCAACTAGTGAGCGATTCGGATTAAGTAAATGGGCATAAACTCGATTCATGTTGTGTCACAGGTCCGCGATTTAACAGAAGGTCTTGTATATCTCCATGAGCAGAGGCCGCCAATCATACACGGTGACTTAAAACCGGTAGGCGGTTCGGGTTAGCATTTTTTTTCAGGCTGACGTAAGGGTGTACTTAGCAAAACATTCTCATCAGTGCCAAACGAAAGGCGATGCTATGTGACTTTGGCCTGTCCAGGTTCCTGGAAGACGTGCCCACAGGGCTTACTACTACTGCATCTGTTAAGGGTACACTTAGGTATCAAAGTCCCGAAATCTTAATAGATGACAGGTCGCCGGGATTACCAAGTGATGTCTGGTCTTGGGCGTGTTTGGTCCTCGTAGTAAGTCCTATTTATCAGGCATGAAACTTTGGACAATGAATCGGATGACTTTTCCGACAGGCGTTGACCGACACCTCCCCGTATGATCAAGCCAAGATTGATATTGGGGTACTTTACGCGGTGAACAAGGGTCAATCACCAGCTGAAGTCCAAAATCTCCGTATCCCCGTTCCGCATCTCCAGCAATCGATGACTCAGTGCTGGGATTTTGAGCCTGATGCACGACCATCAACCGCCCATTGTCTTCGCATTATCGATTCGGCGTTAAATATGGTCTCAGATTTCCCTGAACTGGACTTGAACCTTCCGGTGAGCGCCTGTTCATAATGATTGTTAGCGGCTTTAACGCCCCTCCGCAGGAGAAACACCTCGAAAATCTACAGCATTTTCTTATCGATCCTAGCAGACTTGAAGCTGAGACGAGATTTGCTAGCAAGCATATTCATGTTCGCATATGCACTCTCGATCCAGGAACCCCAGCCTCCAAACTGGTTTCCGCGAGAACGGTTCATTTTATGCCCGAACGGAAACGGACACGTCTTGCGTTGGTAAGCCAAATCACGTCCGAGAGTTTGTCCAGATGGGTGATTCCCTTGGATTCAATAGCGTTTCGCTAGGGTGCTGGAGGGTTCCGCGGCTCTTCAACATCCTCACCTCTTACCCGTGCTCGGGGGTTACCTGGATCGAAAGTGCAAGGCAGCTGTCTTCATATCTGAATATCAAGCGGTTGGTGACCTCAAGACATTTCTTGAGCGGGAGAAGCCCGCTTGGGATACACGTCTCCAATTGGTGGGTACTTCGGCTGAAGTGTATGAGGGTTCAAGTCGGCTGATGAGGCACCACAGGTCCGCGACATGATGGACGGGCTTGCATACCTCCATGGGAGAAGCCCGCCAATTGCCCATGGTGACCTAAACATGGTAGCCCCCCGGTTTGATATTCCATTCCCAGGCTAACACTACGATCCGTCAAGGGGAATGTACTTATCAGTGCAGATCGAAAGGCCATGCTTGCAGACTTTGGTCCTTCCAAGTCCCCGGGCGATGGTTCAGCCCAGCTTGGTAGTGGCGGTCTTGATGTGGCAGCCCGATATCGCAGTCCCGAGCTTGCGGACAAGCAGGGGAATGCCCGGCATAAATTACCATCCGATATTTGGGCATGGGGGTGCTTGGCCCTTGAGGTATGTGCAATACGTCAAGCATAAGATTTGGACGCCATGATGATGGACCCCTCATTCTGCAGACATTAACCGACACATTACCGTATGCCGATGAGGAAGCACCACGAGCCATACTGGACGCGGTCCTCAATGGTAAACCTCCAGCTCAAGTCGAAAATCTGGTCATATCTGTCCCTGATCTCAGGCTTTTGCTGTACCGGTGCTGGGCTTTTGAGGCCCAGGCCCGTCCGTCGGCCCTAGACTGCCGTCATATTCTCGACTCGGCATTAGCAATAAAACCAATTCCCGCTGAGACGTACTTAACCCCTCTGGTAATACGGTGTTTCTGATGGCAGTGGGTGCCTCTGACACTCTTTTGCAGGAGAGCTGCCTCCAAAAGTTCAAATATCTTCGTCTCGATATCGCGAGACTTAAAGAAGAGATAGGATATCCAGACATGAAAGGTGGATATGCTGAAATTCGTGTGTGCACGCTTGATTCAGGAACCCCGACGTCTAAACTGGTCGTTTCGAAAAAACCTCATTTCGATCCGGAATGGAAACCGGGACGCCTAGCATGTGTTAGTCAAGTGACATTTTTTTTTGTTTTTCCCATCTAATGAATTTCTCTCACTCGAAAGCGATTAGCTCGGGAGCTCAGAGTCTGGGCAGTTCTTCAACATCCGCACATCTTGCCCTTACTTGGATTCTACCTGGACCAGGACCACAAAACAGCGATCTTCATAGCGGAATATCAGGCTCAAGGTGACCTTTCAGAGTATATTAGGGAGAAGAAACCTACTTGGGATATACGCCTGCAACTAGTGAGCGATTCGAATCGAGTAAATGGGGTTGTAAATCGCTCACTTGAGCCACAGGTCCGTGACTTAACAGACGGACTTGTTTATCTCAATGGGAAACACCACCAATTCGGCACGGTGACCTAAAAATCGTACAGAACTTGGTTTGATACTTGATTTCGGGCTGACACGACAATACTTCAAGGGAAATGTCCTTATCAGTGCACAGCGCAAAGCAATGCTTGCCGACTTTGGCATCTCTAAGTCCCTCGAAAACGGCCCGACTGGACTCGGTAGTAACGGTCGCGATGCAACTCTTCGATATTGCAGTCCAGAGCTTGCGGACGAGAAAGGGAGTGCCTGGAGTGAGCTCTCAAGTGATATCTGGGCGTGGGGATGTTTGGCTCTAGAGGTATATCCAATCGATCACACATGAGATTTGGATTTTATTTGAATGAGAAATTCTACAGGCATTCACCGACACAGTACCGTATGGCGATAAGACAACTCGGCCAGGCCTACTTACCGCCATCCTCCGCGGTCACCCTCCAGCAAGAGTCGAAGATTTGCCCATTCCTATTCCGGATATCAAGTTCCTGCTGGCTCAATGTTGGGATTCTGAGCCTAAGGCATGTCCGCCAGCTGCAGAGTGTCTTCACACCCTCAGTTCAGCCATATTGTAGTTTATATTCTGTGGGATCCCAAAGCGAGGGCCTAAACTGTGTTTAATTATATTTGATTTGCATTTCTTGTCTTGCACAACACCGGCTCTGTGAAAATTTAAATGTCTTAAAGAACGGTCTGGGGGTAAGGCTCCTATCTGAGTGCTCCCATCTGAGCACACCGGATGGTGGTTTGTTTAGTAATGTGGTTGGAGATTGAACTGCCACTATTCCTATTGGTACGTTAGCAAACGCCGCTGAGCTCCACTTGACAGTAGTAGAGCATGAGCTAGGGGTTAAGCAGAGGCTCGGTTGAATAGGCGAGCAAGCACGGAGCGGGGCCGTTTGTTATCAAGGCGCCGCAGTTGTTAGTCCATATACAGGGCCCGCTGTAACAAGTCGAGTCGTGATCACCCTTTTAGTACATGATGTAGGAGAGTAATTTGGGAAGTTTGTCTTCCAAATACGTGCCATACATGTATGAGGGAGTCGGACTCCGCGCCGTGAGAGCCGCTTGCTCCTTCAAGCAAGTCGATGTTTGTATTTCCGCTAGGACAACCTTTCACTCTTGACTGCCCCGCCCTCCCCGCTCCTACTCAATCATGGACGAGGACGATAGCATTGACACCGTTGATAACAAGGCCGTAAACGAAGTAAGTAGCTAATCCTAATATCAACCTTACTACCTGACGCTAACTGCCTATCAAACGCGTCGCTAGGAATACAAGATCTGGTGAGGGCGCACGATAATTCATCGACGCACCAACACGTTAACGTGCAAGCTTCTCAGGAAAAAGAATGCGCCTTTCCTCTACGATGTTATAATAACTCACGCCTTGGACTGGCCTACACTTACGATCCAATGGTTCCCCGATGCTGAGACGCCACCAGGGAAGAATTACTCTGTCCATCGGCTACTAATGGGCACGCATACGTCGGGAGCGCAGCAGGACTACCTTCAGATTGCCCAAGTCCAAATCCCTAATCAAGTATCTGGAGATGACGAGGATGACGATCTAGAGGACGATGAGGATGCAGATGGCATGGGGCGCGAAGCGTATGACGATGAACGCGGCGGTACGTTCTCTTCAGTCTGCTGAACACTAGGGCGTGCTGATGTCCGGAGTGTCTTTATACAGAGCTCGGGGGCTACGGTCGGAACCCTCATCCATCTCGCATTCAGATCGTCCAAAGGATACCGCATAAAAATGAGATCAATCGCGCTCGTTATATGCCTCAGAACCCGGACCTCATTGCGACCAAAACCACCTCGGGCTCGATATACGTCTTCGACCGAACGAAGCACCCCAGCGAACCTCCAGCGGGGAAGGAGACAGTCTGCAAACCGGATATTGAACTGGTTGGACAAGCCAAAGAAGGGTAGGATCTTCGTCCATCACACCCCAGTCTGAGAAAGGATCTCACTGCTGATTACTTGGACTGTAGATTTGGGATGGACTGGAGCCCTCTCAAGCGCGGATATATCCTTGGAGCTTCGGAAGATATGACGGTCTGTTTATGGTAACGGAATCAGGAATGTTTCGAAAAGCGAAATATTGACCTCGCCCGATACAGGGACATCAACGCATACTCGAGAAACAACCCTCAACTTGAGCCTCTCAGCGTTTTCCGAGGACATAGCTCAATTGTAGGAGTATGTAGTTCAGTCCTCTTCTTGGTTCGACGAGAGCGCTGACTGTCTCCGCAGGATGTGTCTTGGAACGGGCTACAGGAAAATGTATTTGCCTCTGTCGGTGACGACAAAATGCTCATGATGTATGTCCTGTTTGGTTCGCTAGCAGGCAATCATCTTAACCGCGCTGCTCGTACAGCTGGGATACGCGAGACTTGGATCGAACACGACCAACGCAGAGCATTCAAGCTCACGAGAACGAGATTCTTAGCGTCGCCTTTAGTCCCAGCAGCGAGACGCTCATTGTGACGGGATCTTCGGATAACGTATGTCCATTCTATTCTTTCCCTTGGCCATCCTTATACTCACACGTGACCCAAACACAGACTGTTGCGTTGTGGGACACCCGGAACCTCTCAGTCAAGCTCCATTCCTTTGAAATGCATCAGGGAGAGGTCCTTGGCCTTTCTTGGTCTCCGTCGCACGAAACGATTTTCGCGAGCGCAGGTGCTGACCGTCGAATCAACGTCTGGGATCTCTCGTCAATCGGCCTCGAACAGTCTCCGGATGACGCTGAAGACGGTCCTCCCGAACTCCTTTTCATCCATGGTGGTCACACCAGCAGGCCTAGTGACATCGCTTGGGCTCCTGTGGGACATGGCCTTGGGAACGGCAAGAAGCCTGGCGGACTGGACATGGATTGGTTCATGGCGAGCTGCGCGGAGGATAATGTGGTTCAGGTCTGGAAGATGGGCGAAAGCGTCTACGCGGGAGAGAGGAGAGTAGTCGAAATGGAGGACCTCGAGTGATAGCACCCAAATTGTAAAATATAAATGCTGTTGCCTCTCGCGAGTGCTGTCCCCGTGACGCGAACCTTTGAAAACAAAACAAAACCAAAATTGGATGTCGTGTGAACTGCGGTTGTGTTCATGACCGGAAAGGTGCGCCCACCTCCAACTCTTTCTGAACCGTGACACAACCATGAGCCGCCTCACACTGGCCTTGTCCCATGCGGGACCAAGTTCTCTTCGTTCTATTTTATTCAGCACGACCAATAGCTCATCCGCAACACCCGATTCGCTCGAGGCAGAGAACGACCACCTACGATCCCAACTCGACCTTCAAGGAGCCATTGTCGCTCAATACGAAGAAGACCTCTCGGCGAAAGACCATTATGTAGAACTGCTCTCTATCAAACTAAAGCAAGCTGAGAAGATGGCCGAACGCTGGTAGTGTTGGGCAAAGCTGGCCAGGCCGGGCTTGGGCAAGCTTGAGCCTGACTTAGCTCTGGGCTCCAGCTCAAGCTCCGTCGACGGAGCTCGGCTCAAGCCGACCCAAAGCTGGGCTCAAGCCCGGCGAAGTTCCCAAAAGGGGAAATAAAGGGTTCCGGGAGGCGCTTCACCGTCTATCTTCATGATGGACTAGTCCTAAAAGAGAAGGTTGGTGCGACGTTGGTAGGGCTCGAGCCCCACAAGTGGGCTTGGGCAAGCTCAGACTCTGAGCTCGGGCTTGGGCTCACCATCTGGGCTGGCCTGAGCTTGGGCTGGCTCGAGCTGGCCTGAGCCTGAGGCTAGCTCTGGCACAACACTAAACGCTGGTGAAGGGAAGCAGAGAAGGGCGGGCTGTTGTTGACCACCGTTCAAGCTGTCCTGGAGGACGAGTGTGCAGATTTAGAGGACGAGCTCAAAACCAAACGGGCAGCACCACTAGATGTGAAGAGGTGGTGGCACAGAATCTGGTCTATAGCTGCAGGGTGCAAGGCCATCACCCCTGTGGAGGTATGCGGGGAATATCGGACATATGTCTATATGAGGAAGGTGTGGTCTGAGCCAGTAGGATTGGTCTTTTCAGCTGCAGTTGCAGGGGAGGGCGGGTGGTGCACTGCTAAATTCTGGTGTGACATGTGACGACCTCGTCACATCGCGATCTCGTGTTTTGTGTTTCCCCTGTCACGTGACCTTTTCCCTGCAACCCCTCTGGTCGGTAGCTGCCTCACCACTACCACACATTCCTTACTCATCCCCTTATTGCATCCACGCCTTTCCCATTCATGCGACACGTCAGCTTATTCTATGATGTTCCACCACATTCTTTACCATTCCGGGTTATTCTAGGTACAGCCACTCCTTAGTATTTAAATGCGACGGAATGAGGAGGTTTGTTCCTCATTCTGCCTCTTGTCCACTTCTTTGCCTTAGCAATCCAATCCTCTCAAATCATCATGCTAGTGTGGTGTTCCCGCCTAGTGATCTCACTCTGTTAACCATCGAAGAGCACCTTACTCTCTCAAAGTAACTACCGATCCTGACATTAGGTGGAATCTTCCTAACCAGTAACCTGCTCTTCTCAAAGTGCCTTGCCACCAAGCGGACTTCCGACCTAGGCAGTACTACAGGGTATTCCCTGAAGCAGTCGAAAGGCTAAACCAAGAATACAAACGAATCAAGAACAAATTCTGAAACCTAGTTGAAGAAGCAGAAGTTGAATACCTCCTATTCAGTAACCTTTCTCCCAGTCCTAGTCCCAGTCCCAGTCCTCCCAGTCCTCCCAGTCCTCCCAGTTCTCTCGATCCCAGTCCTAGTCCTCCCAGTTCCCCAGATCCCTGGTTCCCCAGTCCACCTAAATCTCCCGGCCTACTACGACAAACTGCCAGGAGAAGCGGGACCTCAGCAATCAAAGAACGGATACAACGAGCTGCCCAAGAAGGAACTTACCACTTCCTTGACCTACGAAGTATCCCAAAGGAACTACAATTGGAAATCCGGAAACTCCTTCCCATCGCTACCTTCGATACCGATAGCGGATTGTACATCCCTACGATCCCACACCAGCACAACAGGTATTAGTCCGAAAACTCCTAAGGAACACAACAATCAACTTTGAAGCACGATCATTCCGATGAGCCTTCCTGACATCCACGCATTCAACGCCTGGAACCCCAGTAGTACCAATACCCCCTATGCCCCCGCTCCATTTACCAGTAATCCCAGCCAATTCAGACTAAGAAATAGTCAGGCCCCAACTCCTGTCAATGTAGGAACCCCAACAAGAGGAAGAACCCCAGGACCATACCAAAACCCAGCAAGAACCACAAGCACTAGCACGAGACGAAGCAGATCTAGGTCCCAATCTCCCCCATATGCAAGATACATGTCCCGCTATCCCAGAGCTCGAGCACCCTCCCCAGCACTTCAGCCCCAACTAAGCCAAGAAGAAGAAGAAATGATGAAGGTCATTCTCCTTATCCAACTAGTGTCAAATGGTGGAGGATCGGGGAAAGATGAAAATCGATGAACCAGAAAAGTACGATGGGAAAAATAGAGGAGGAGATGTGGAGCGATTCCTATCGGCGTGTAAGAACTACTTCAAGGCGAGGGCCAAAGACTTCCCGAACGATGAGGCCAAAATACAATTCACCCTCAGTTACCTCTGAGGAACAGCGCAAGCCTGGGGAGAAAATATCCTACGGGACCTGTTGGGTTCTCAGATGTATATGACGTCCATGTATTGGAAGAAGTTTGAAGCAGCCTTTGTCGAAGCATTTGGAGACCCAGACAAGGAGGGAACGGACAACCCAAGTCTGCGCCCCAGCAGCAAGTACCATCAGGCGCCCCCAACGCCTACCCACACTCTCAGCCTGTTCCCATCCAAATCGACGCCAGCAGAAGAGGGCCAATCACCCCAGAGGAAAAGGCTAGGAGAATGAGAGAAGGATTGTGCTACTATTGTGGGAAGGCAGGGCACACTGCCGCTGCGCATAACTCGAAACCTCGACCCAGGCAAGCGGTGGTAGAAGTCGCAGCCACCATGCCAAGCACCAACCCCTTCGCCTCCGCCCTCGCCAATGCTGCTGCTCAAGTCATCCCCAACCCCCTTGCAACCACCGAACCAAGTCAGGGATTCCCCCCCAGCGCGAATTGACTGTGCCAAGTCGCGCTGAAGTCCCCAGTCATCTCCTAGGTACCGACCATGTAGATAGGAATATGAATATGATCCTCATGCATCCTTCCACCCACTTAATTGTACCCACCGAAATGATGACCGGACCAGTCACCGCTTTCCCCACAGCGATGATCGACTCAGGAGCAACATCCAACTTTATTAACCAACAATTCGTTACACAAAACAACATCCCCACTCAACAAAAATCATTTCCACGACACCCGGTCGCGAACGACGGACACTCCCTGGGAGTAATCAACCAAGAAGTGGTTACAAAGCTAAAGATGGGAGATCACATGGAAACTATCACAACGGATGTAGCAAATATAGGGAGACACCCAGTGATCCTTGGAAAACCATGGTTACACCAACACAACCCTCAAATAGACTGGAGGGCAGGGAGGATCGCATTCCATGACACCTATTGTTCCAATGAATGCTTGTGCGCGCGAGCAGATGTATACGCAAAAGAAAACGGACAAGCAGACCGGAAGCCCCCACCGGCAATCTACAACAACCAACTAGGGGAAGAAGAAGAGAATCTGCCCCCCGTCATTGCAGTCACCAGCATTTCTGCCCGAATCGCTGCCGAACACACAGAGGAAGAAAAGCCCTTAGAAGAATTTGTCCCAAACGAATTGCATGACTTTTTGGATGTATTCTGAGAACTGGCGGAGGGCCAAGCACTGCCACCACTTCGCCCCAATTACAACTGTCGTATCGATCTGATCCAAGGGGCCCCCTTACCCAAACCTAGAGGCCTCTACCATGGTACAGAGGAAGACCAAAGGGACCTCAAGAAGTGGATCGATGAAATGCTCAAGAAGGGATTTATCCAAGAGTCGCACTCCCCAGTTGCATCCTCATGTTTCTTCGTTGGAAAGAAGGATGGCAAGAAACGCTTGGTGATCGACTACCGTCCAATCAATGAAATCACAATCCTGGATTAAGGACCCATTCCCCTGCAAGATGATCTAATTGATGCCTTGCAAGGGGCGGACTGTCTAACCCTACTAGACCTCAGGGAAGCGTACTGGCGCCTCAGAATCGAACCTGGACATGAATGGATAACAGCGTTCAAAACCCCCTATGGCCTATTTGAGTGGAAAGTCATGCCCTTTGGACTCCGCAATGCGCCCGCCATTTTCCAACGATACATCAACAGCGTTCTGCACGATCTCCTCAACGATCCAGTAATCAACTACTTAGACGACATCCTCGCAGCAACCAAGGGCAAGGAAGCCAATGTTGCCATGGTTAGAGAGCTCCTCCAACGGCTTAGGAAGAATCAACTCCATTGCAACGCCAAGAAGTGCAAGTTTTTCGTCTCAGAAGCAGAGTACCTGGGCCTATGGATCACACCAAAAGGAATCTCGATGGACAAGTATAAGGTTGAAGCTATTCGCGAGTGGCCAGTCCCGCGGAAAGTCAAGGACATCCAAACCTTCCTTGGATTCGCCAACTTCTATCGTCGGTTTATAAAGGACTTCGCCAAGCTATCTCAGCCTATCACAAACCTCCTCAGAAAGGACGTCACCTGGGATTGGACTACAGAATGCCAGAATGCCTTCGATGCCTTAAAGGAACGATTTATCATGGCTCCTGTCCTAACCCACCACGACCTTGATAAACCCTCGATCCTGGAAACCGACGCGTCAGGTTATGCCTACGGAGCAGTGCTATCTCAAAAATTCACCCCAATGCATACATGTCCAAGTCTATTGTCAGACCTCTGGTACAAGGTCGAGGGGTACAGGGCAAGGGGAGAGGTCTGGGTCAGGACAAGGGGAGAGTGTAGGTTGCTTAGGCAGATGATTAACAGAGTGAGGTCACTATCAGGGAACGCCCAATAGCCCGAAGGTTGCAAGGTACTTTGACTGGTAAGATACAAGAGGCAAAGTGAGGAACAACCCTCCTCACTAGGTCAGTATTTATATACATTGAGACACAGCCACAGAACGACCAGAAAGGTAAAGAACATTATGGAACATTGTAGAAGGATCCTTATCTAGGTTTAAGTTTAGTGATCGTGACGGACGCGTAAGCGTCATGAGGATACAACAAGTTGTGATCGAGCGACATGAGGGCGAAAGCTTACTAAGGTCATATGCTTTACTCCGTAAACTCCGTGGTCGTGACATCTATGACTCCTGCCGAACGGCGCTACGACATATAAAACAAGGAAATGCTAGCCATCATTCGTGCACTGAAATACTGGAAGCATTACCTCGAAGGCGCCCAGTTCCCCATCCAAATCCTCACTGATCACAAGAACCTCGAATATTTCAAGAAAGCCCAGGTTCTTAACCATAGGCAACATCGTTGGCTACAGGATCTCTCCTGCTTTGACTTCACCATTTCCTATCACCCAGGCACCAAATCGGGGAAACCGGATGCCCTATCCTGGAGACCCGATCATGGCCCTGAAGAGGGGGCAGAAGAACCGTCCCTGACACTTCTACCACCTTCCAAAATCGTGGACATCAACGCAGACGATGAAGGCGAAGGAGCTCAGCTGGCAACAGACTCAGAAATTGTGGATACCATTGGAGAACAACTGCACAATGACCCTGGGGTCAAGTCTATCATGGCCTATTTTGATGCCGATCCTGACCATGCTCCAGCCCAACTCAAAAAGGAAATGTCTGACTGGAGCCTAGACAAAGGATTACTGAGGTTCCGGAATCAAATATATGTGCCTAACGACGAGGACATCAAGAGAGCCATCCTCCAGTTGTACCATGATTCAATCATCGCTGGACATGGTGGCCAAGCCAAGACTCTGGAGCTGGTATCAAGGGGCTACTACTGGCCATCTATGAAGTCCTATGTCAACCACTATGTAGATGCCTGCGACAACTGCCAAAGGAACAAGCCACACTACTCTAAACCTGTTGGACTACTCAAGCCCCTTCCTGTCCCCGCTGGCCCCTGGCAAGACATCTCCTATGACTTCATCACCAAACTCCCTAAAATGCGCCAAGGAAACGATACGATCATGGTCATCATCTGCCGATTGCTTAGGGAGGCCCACTTCATCGCCACCAAGGAAGAAGGACTGGACGCTCCTAAAACAGCTAACCTTTTCCTCGCCAACATCTGGAAGCTCCACGGACTACCCTTGCGAATCGTCTCGGATCAAGGACCCCAATTCAATGCGCCCTTTTTGAAGTCATTGTTTGGAGGTCTAGGAGTCAAGCCGACCTTCTCTACGGCATACCACCCACAGACTGACGGGCAAACGGAACGGACCAACCAGATCGTTGAAGGGTTCCTGAGGATATTCTGCAACCACCGCCAAGACAACTGGGATGAACTCCTCCCCTTTGCCGAGTTCTCCTACAACAACTCCATGCAGTCGTCTATTGGCATGTCCCCCTTCATGGCTAGTCGAGGCTATGATCCCGTCTTCACCGACCTCCTGTCCAGCGCTCAGTCAAACCCAGCAGCTGAGGAACGGTTGGGGAGAATTGCTACAATTCAAAAGGAAATCCAATCGGCTATGGCTCTCGCACAGGAACGACAAAAGGAGTATTACGATCATCACCAGGAACAAGAACCTTTGTACAAAGTTGGAGACAAGGTCTGGCTGGAAGCACGCAACATCACCACTGATTGTCCCTCCGACAAACTCTTGGCAAAACGATTGGGTCCCTTTAAGGTCGCTACCAAAATCTCATCTCACACCTATCGCTTGGAGCTCCCCCCTTCAATGAAGACCCACCCAGTCTTCCATGTCTCCCTCCTCACGCTGTATGTATCCGACACCATTCCTGGTCATACTCAGCCTCCTCCGCCCCCAGTTGTTGTCGAAGATCACGAAGAATAGGAAGTTGAGAAAATCCTTAACTCTTGTTACCACTACAGACGTCTCCAGTACTTAGTCAAGTGGAAAGGGTTTGGAAATGAACAGAACAGTTGGGAGCCGGCTGAGAACTTGGAGCATTTGCCAGAACTGGTTCAGGCGTATCATCAACGATTCCCTGATGCTTTTGGCCCTGAATCCCAACCACGTCCCACTTGGCAGCAACCTCCTCGTCGCCGTCCTTAGGAGGGGCTACTGTGACGACCTCATCACATCGCAATCACGTGCTTTGTGTTTCCCCTGTCACGTGACCTTTTCCCCACAACCCCTCTGGTTGGTAGCTGCCTCGCCATGACCACACATTCCTTACTCATCCCCTTATTGCATCCACGCCTTTCCCATTCATGCGACGCGTCAGCTTATTCTATGATGTTCCACCACATTCTTTACCATTCCGGGCTATTCTAGGTACAGCCACTCCTTAGTATTTAAATGCGACGGAATGAGGAGGTTTGTTTCTCATTCTGCCTCTTGTCCACTTCTTTGCCTTAGCAATTCAATCCTCTCAAATCATTGTGCTAGTGTGGCGTTCCCGCCTAGTGATCTCACTCTGTCAACCATCGAAGAGCACCTTACTCTCTCAAAGTAACTACCGATCCTGACATGACAGAATGCCTGTCAACTCTCAGAGGCAGGCTTTGAGATGAAAGAGCCAGCTTGCACACACTACCATCAAGCAGG
>WSTX01008113.1:0-16526 GCA_019633405.1 Tulasnella sp. 408
TTGGGTGTCATTAAGGGAATATGGTTGCGGAACCTGCGTTGGTGGTTGTGGAGGAAGGAGATCTTCAACGGAGACGGCACACTTGGTATTGGATACGCATATAACAACCTCAATATGGCCGAGGCCTATAACTCACCAGGTAGGTCGGAAGTCTAATACCCTTCAAGGATGGCTCTCTGACCACTTCGTAACCTAGGCTCGCCATACTGGGCTATGAAAGCTTTCATCCCCCTCGCTTTGCCACCAGACCATCCATTCTGGTCTGCCAACACTCCCGAGTTGCCTATTCCTCCTTCACTTCTTCCTTCTCCTCACCCCATTCCAAATGCACACATGATCATTGTACATTCAAGTCGTCCCTCTCCGTCGGCGCACACGTACGCTCTCGCCTCCGGTCAATACGCCGGTTTCGTCATGCGTCACGCTGCGGAGAAGTACAGCAAATTCGCCTACAGCGCTACATTCGGGTTCTGTGTGCCGACTGGTGCTTATGGCCTTCAACAAACCTCTCCCGACTCTACTCTGGCGCTCAGCGACGATGCCGAAAGCGGAAACGAAAACGGGAATGGAAATCACTGGAGGGTTAGAAGGGTGCCGCTCGACGCGAAGATCATTCGAGAAGAAGGGGAGGGTGCTAAAGGAGTCGCACTCTACGCCAGATGGGACGCATGGAAGGATGTCGACGTACAAACTTGGTTACTCCCTGTGATAGGGGAGGTCGACGGCAGTAAAGAAGGGGATTGGCATATCCACATCCACCGTATCACCACAGGACGCGAGCTCTGGACAAGCGATGGTGGGTTTTCGATCCGTGCTCAAAGCTCAGTTGGAACCCATAGGAAGATGAGTGGATGGGACGAAGACAACGATGAAGGATTTGAAGTTCGAACCCCTGGAGAATCCGCAGCCGAAGATGCTTCGAAAGACATCGCTACATCCGCGCTTATTCGCTCGTCGGTTGGAACAAGCGGAATCATCTCACTCCCCTGGTGCCCTTCCGATGCCACCTGCCCGCCTCCGTCGGCTGAAGCCAATCATACAGCGCCAAATTCGTCCATCATGTTCTCTCACTCGGCCATTCCTGCCATTAGGCATCACCTCGTCCCACGGGAAGAGGCCTATTGGCTTGTCTCGGGAGTTTTTGCTCTTTCGGGAAAGTCCAAGGAAGATGGGTGGCGTGCTGCTTGGGAGGCTGGACCTAAGCTCACTGTACCTGAGTGGCTGGTCGGCGTACTTCCAAAGTGATTCACCTGTATCCCGTGTTTTGTGTATGATATCTAAATGTGATATGTGCACCGCATATATATATACTGACCAGAACTGTTGGGTGTTCAACAGGCTAGTTGAGAGCTGATGTGAGAATATGGCAAACATGAAAGCCGAGCTTGGCGTTAATCACTCGATCGCGTTCCGCAGAAAGTCGCTCTCGTCCGCATGCATAATCAAGACGCATCGAGCATAGCGGTCGAAGGATATCGCTTTCTGAGAGGTCTTGTGCGCCAGCTCGAACGCGACCTAATCAGGGGAGCAATGCAACGAGTCGAACGCTACTGGGTAGCGGGTTCGCGACATGATTCGCGCAGGGACACCAACTGAAAAGGCAGAGTACGGCTTAGCTGCATAAATACTGATGGTTGAAATTGAGACGCAAATCATTCTGCTAATTGGTCCGATGGCCTCCACGGAACGCAAACAAATATTATTCTCCACGGCGCAGATCTAGCCAGAACATTCATATGATCGTAGCGCATGCGCAGACGGTCGTTAATGTCCGTTAATACAGTCATACTATCCAAATCAAGACCAGTCCCTCTTTTGAACTCTCTAACCCTAACTCTAGGTGGAAACCCAATGTAAGCAACTCGTTGAGGATGTGTCACATGAACCTGTTCTCATACCGATGGACCTACCAGTTGGTGCGGTGCAGTCACTGATGAGCCTTACCACTGGGGCAGTGCGGCTACTAGTGAGCCTACTGGTTGGGGCGGTGCGGCGACAGGTGGGAACGCTGTGCTCTGGAGCTCGAAGTGTGGAGCCAGTGTTGAACAGCACCACGTATCGCCCGCCCGCCCGCTTACACTCCCCGCTTCCATCTCCTCCTGTGAAAACCGCTTAGTTGCCAAAAAAAAACTTCTCTGACCTATCTAGCAATGGGGTGGGCTTCTCTCAAACTCCTCCCCAGCTGCTGAAGATGCAGATGCGATCATAAACATGGCTTGGTCAACTAAAGAGGTCCGACGGAGAGATGTCATGGCGCGCCACGGCTTCGAATTGGTTCACTAGACAGTGATCAAGGAATAGAATTGACACGCAGCCCAGTCGACGTGATCTATTTATCCAGAGTCGTGGCTGTGTGGAACAAGGGATATTAGACTTCGTATTCCTCCACGAAAGTCCCTCAGAGAGCCCCCCTTGCACCAGTGGCTTTCAGTTTGGAGAAGTATTCATATATTCAGGTAAGAGAATTACCGCGCAGCGCACGAGCGCCCACATATTCCTTTAGCCCCCCAAGCTTGATCGAACCACATGGATGGTTACATTCTCGCATTGGCTGCCTTTAGCTCGTACTCAGCAACAGTGAGCGTAAGTTCTTTTCAAGGTGTTTTCTTCACCGGAATTTGACTACCTACCCTCCAGACAGGTAATACGCACAGCACGGCGATCGATCCAAATGGGCAGCCTCATTCAATGTCCGTCCAACCGGTTATTAACTGGATGCGATCTCGCATAAACATGATACACCCTCTATAGCAGACCTGGTCAGCTAGAAATCGAAAGTGAACAAATCTCGGTTCCCAACGACCGCTTGCTTCGCCTTTTGCTCTTGGGCGGCATTCCTCCAGTCTCATTCTTGACCGCGTGCGATCCACGGTGGGTTCCAACCCACATTCTTATCCAGGTTAACGCTAACCAGGAATATTAGGTCGCTTAAGCCCTTGAGGATTACATTATATCGCTGCGCAATGACCATAATCATTGTTCTTGGAATTCCCGCCGCTATTCTATCATTTCTCAATAATTATACCGTGTTGAGTGCAGTATGTAGTATTGGTGTAGCGCTGTGTACCGCGGTGTAAGTAGTTTTATTTATTGAACAGTCCAAAGTCTAACGTTGGGCTCGCGGGGTTGATAGTCTTTTCTGGGCTAAAGAGTACCGCGATCAGGATAGGGACTGGGCGCCTTGGCTCTTCGAACAGGACTGCAGCATCATCCTTTTGGTTGGTAAGGCTGTCCCGCTCATTCCAAGGGCTGATAACCTGACCGTTTGGGACTCAGTTTGGTGTTTTGCTCAGCTCAGTGCGCGATTCCCTCACCTCAAAGCTTCCGGGACCCAGTGAAGCGCTGACAACGGTTGGTTTCCCTAGTGATTTGTCGGTTCCCTATCCTCCTCATTATGTCTCAACTGAGGGCTATGGTCAATGATCCCGATCCTAAACCGAAGTTTATCTCCCCAAGTCTAGAAACAGCTACCTTCTTCGTTGTTGAGATCCTCATGTCCCTTACCAGCTATGGGATCGCCCAGCCCCACTTCGATCGCCGCTGCAGCTGGCTGAAGTCATTGGACTGGGTCCCTCGCCTTATTCTGGAAGAGACAATAATAATTGTGCCAAGGTTAACGCTGCTTGCAATTGTTTGTGGGTGCGCTAGAATGATGGATGCCAGGCTTGATCTCTCGGGGCAACGGATTTGGAGCGACTTCACGCTGGCAATGGCGGTCGGTTCAACACTCGTCCGGTACCATATACAACGACCTAGCTCATTAATTTCTCTTGCGATTATTACAGCGTGCAGCTGGCCTTTCTTCAGGTGTGCTCCTTTGGATTGGGTTGTATAAGGTGAGTAGTCCATGACTCGCACAGGCCCAACAGCTATCCTACCCCACTATTCCAGATTTTGCATAAATGTTGCGGCGAAGTCATTGCAATAACAAGAGATCGAGAAGGAGGGCTGTAGAAAGTTCTTCGTGAGACTTCACTTGGTGTGGTGTAGTCGCATCTTCATATTTCTCCTTAGCTTCTGGGATTGAACCAAATGCGCATACAACAGCTTACACCGTGTGCTGCATAAACCGATCAGGTCGCTGATGATGGAGAGTAAGAAATAAGATGGGAAGCAGCTTACTTGCGCCGCCCGTTGCTTTTCAGTGCGCAGAGTTAATGGATAGCTGAGGAGGAATCGAGGGAGTCTCTCCATCGAGCAAAATCCCCTTTCACCCGTCCATCCACAGGTATCAGAGCCTTCCAAGCGCCTGCGTTCAATATTCTGCTCTGAGAACCATCTTAGGGCAGGGCCTGGTGACTCGAAACGAGCATAGCAATTGGCGAGCCATCGCTTGTTGTCATACCAACGATGTGCGAATGCGTAAGCGCTTACATGTCGGGAAAGGTCCTCAAATCGATAGCGTTTATGCCACGAAAAAGTGATTGTACTGACATTTGTGGTGATTCCATCCGACCTTTCACTACGTCCCATGGATATACCTACCTAACTACCTACGGATATGGTCGCACAACAATTCTAATCCTGAGCGGTCGCAGTGGTTTTCCAATGAACTTTCAAAGTGATTCTCTTGTGTGGCTGTGTATAAGTCAACTGACCAAAGCGCGAGACGTGTAGACGGAGGAGCACCGGAAGCCCTGAGTATGTCAGAAAGAACGAATAAGGTACGAAAACGCTGAAGTTATCATGTAATATACTCAAATTATATTGAATTAGATGACCGCTTATAGAACAGGACATGATAGCGTATCTTCGGCGTGGTGGGCACACTGACAGAGATAGCCCGCCCGCATAGGGTGAGCATATCACCCAAGTTAGTTGATAAGAGCATCAAAGCCCTGTTAATTTGTCGAAAACCAGCTAATGTGCAACATATTGGATCAAAATAAACGGAAAATATTCAAGGCAGCTGGGTACTGCCGACGGTTCGATAACAGGCTCGTGGCAAGGAGACGGTTCAGAAGACTTAAACTCGAGCGTAATTTGGATGGCATCTCGGATGTGGGGATATATCTTAGCAATTATTGATAGATGAATCAAGACATATAGTCGTGGATTGCTTAAACAATAGCTCCATCCAATTTAGTCCATGGGCTCGATCATCAGCCTCTGGGAAGCAGAAGATCAGCTAAATCCCATTCACCCCTTGCGTCATAAGTTCCTACCGCTTCTCTTTCATTGATATTCTCACGAGAGTAGGCTTTTGGGTCTATTACAAGGAAGATATCACTCCTGGTAACGAAGGGGAAAAGTGTGGTCGCTTTGCAACGTGAATCAGCTTAGGGGTGGAAACGTTGGGAATCTAGAAAACAAATGATAATGAACGCACTGCTTGTATCACTCTTCTTCCATTGGAGAACTATTTCCCCATTTGCCAGAACATTACCTGAGATGGGTTGCAACGGTGTTTTGTTCCCCCAAGAAGACTTCAAAGTACCTGGGTCCACGCAGGACATTCTGGCATAGCTGAAGTTTCTGTAAGCGACAGGATGAAGGGCAATAGGAGTTCAGCCTCACTCAGTGGACCCGTTGCTTATCTTGGGCGTTTTTAACAGCCACTGAATGGCTAGCCAATGATTTTGCGGATGATCCTACTCAGATAGGTCAGGAGATCTAAAGTTATTGAGAAATATCCTAATCTGGGTAAGACTTACAATCCGCTGTAGAGGAGTGTCGCTGGATACAGAATTGCACCGTACGCGGATTCCCATATTGACATCTACTGTCAAGGAACATTGTTGGAAGGAAATAGGGTGTACTATACTTACTTGTCACGCAGTGTATACAGAAGTCTTACTATTTCCTTTAAACTGAGTAGAGGTGGTTGATGAGTGAGTACACACTTGAGAGTATGAGTAGAGAGTAAAGCTGGTTGTCCTCGTCGGATCTGAGGGGCATCCAGACTGATGTATTCACCTCTATATATACTATGAAGCTACCTATATGATGTAACTATTCTCACAATAACTAAGCGAGCTAAGCGATGGCTATACTCACTATCTAAGCGATGTATCCACCTACAGTGGATCCTATGAATCATTCTTGGAGCTCAGCTCCATAGGAGCTGAGGAGCTTTCGCTTAGAGTGGAGTGTGACATATGGTGTCACTCATGACATAGTACTCCACGTAACGTCACGAGACATAACAATAATAAAGAACAAATACTAATATATCTTTAGTATAAACATAACCAAATGTTCTTATACTTCAACAAACATACCTCTGCACCGGGAGCCAATGTGATATAGTAATGCACTCCTGAATCAATGAGAACTGCTTTCAAGACTCCCTGAAGCGGACGGTTGACTTCGCCATTGATATTTTGCGAAGGTCCAGCTGCTGGTGTTGGCTTGATCTGAAGGCTAATAGCAAAGCGGTTCAATGGCTTCACGAGTTCTGGACAGAAGGTTTGTCCTTACTCTACGTCAGATTCCGGAGGGGGGGGCCACCGACTGAGTAATGCAATCTCCAGCTTGAACCAGTCTTGGCGAACATCTTGCGGGAGCCCACAGTGCCACAGCAGAGCCGACTGCCAGAAATAGGTGCCAGCGAAGTCTGCCATCCAAGATGGGTCTCGTTGTTTTCCTTCCCACAATGCACGAGTACGAATCGCAAGGATGAATTCATTACACTCTTCCCAGCTCGTGCCTTTGAAACGTTCGACTTCAAAGGGCAGATATGTAAGGACATCGGGTCCAATGCAGTTGGAATGATTCGTACCGTGTGGTGCTGCGTGTGGCGGGACAGACATCTTGGGGTGGATGCTAGTGAAAATATAGAAGTCGAATACGAGAAGAGCTCCAGTAGGGTGCAGTGTTGTAGGACAGGATGCAGAGGTTGGTGAGAGCGATGGGTTCTGGAACAACGGTGTACGAGAGTGTGGTGTTGTTCGGTGATATCTCATCTCATCACACATCACTTCCCCAAAAGGCAATCATTCGGCTACGCTCGAAACCGGGTTTTCCGGTACACAACTAATATTGAGCGCCGCTGACGGATATGAAGTTCGAACGGTGACAGAAAACAGGGAACATTACCTGAGAACATTTGTTGATACTGTAGAGCAAAATATCGGGCCCAGCAAGCAAGAGGCGTGAGGGACTATAGGAAATGGTTGAAATTCTTATGCGCGGGCTGCTTCCTAAGTCCCCTGGAGTCCTTTCGATGCCACTACTCCACCCTCGTCGGCTGAACTCGTTTACACAACGCCAATCATGTTCTCTCACTCGGCCATCCCTGCCATTAGGCATCACCTCGTTCCACGGGAAGAGTCCCATTGGCTCGTCTCGGGAGTGTTTGCTCTTTCTGGAAAGTCCAAGGAGGACGGGTGGCGTGGTTCTTAGGAAGCTGAGCCTAAGCTCACCGTGCCCCTGTGGTTGGTCGGCGTACTTCCAAAGTGATTCACCTGTATCCCGTGTTTGGTGTATGACATATGAATGTAATTTGTGCATCACATGGATATACTGATAAGAATTGTTCGATGTTTGACAGGCTAGTGAGAACTGATTGTCAGCATGTGGCAAACAGGGAGGCCGGGCGTGGCGTTAACCACTCTATCGTGCAGAAAGTCGCTCACGTCCGCATTCATAATAAAGTCGCATCGATCACAGCCCTCGATGGATATCGTTCTCTGAGAGGCCGTGTGCGCAATTGAACTACGAGAGCAAACCAACGAGTCGAATCTACGACACGGTTGCATACGTATCGCATGATATTATCATGCGGAACGGAGTGCCGTTTATCTTATCGGGGCTGGGGGAGCCCATCACAATATGACAGGTTTCTTAGCAGCCCACGATCCAGCTAATGCGGTGAATCACTTCACTGTGCGGACCTCCTCCCCCAGGGGTGTGGTAAATGTACTGCTGTTCATATCATACACACATAATAGCCTACGCAAACAGTCACCAACCTCCATTCCTCCGCTCTCATCCTCGACATATCTCGGGCGGTATCGGTGTCTCTGAGCTCTCGCCTACACTAGCCTTTAGGCTATAAGATGAGAAACTACATAAGTAAAGGCAAAGAATGGATGATATAAGAATGTTCTCAAGCGTACGTGATGAAACCAGTGCCCAACAGCACTAACGGCACCACCGATTGCACGTCCAGCTGCGTGAATCTCTTCGACAGCGAAGTGTTCGGCGGCCTTAACATCTTTTTCCACCTCTCGAATCACAGGGCGGGCTACGCTCGAAACGGCATAGGCGGCTGTCGAAACTACGGATGCTGCCACAACAATTCCTGCGTCCAACTAAGACGATTGAGACATACCAGGGAATCTCAATGTTACCAAATGACTTACTGGGTCCATGAGCAAGGGGTATCGAATGAATGCACAATTCAGGCAGGGAAGCGGGCGAGAGCCGTTTATGAAGGATCACGACCCCCCACGTAAAATGCTTTCTAATAACTCCCTCAAAAAATTTGCATTGCACTGGTGGCTTGCTGAGGCAGTGGGAGTGAGATTGCCAAAGATCTTATCGCGGCGTATTTATTCCCCGCCTTTTAGACTCCATTATCCTTTTGCGTTCTCTTCCCTTTCGCAAGGTCATTTGTATTCAGATTTCGCTCGCTTCGATCGATGGACTCGGAGGCCGCGCAATTGACAGGTGATCCGCCTGAACGTTCAGCCGCGCAAGCTAGTCCCATCCGGCTCGAACCGAACTCCGATAGGGCATTCTAAAGAGAAACGAAAGGTGCCCCCCCTTGCTTATCACTACCTATCTTGGAACGGGCTTAACCTAGAGACGCAGCATTCATGAAGCGGTGACATCTATCCTCTCGTACTCGGCGACGTTGGACGTAAGTTGATTTCGAAGTCTGTTCGTCTCACACCTTCGGGCTTCTGACGAGAGAGGTAGTCGGGTACTGCTACGTGGACAGAGGTCAATCTGGGCACAGTGCCTAGTACTACGTATGTCTCACTCGCTTTCAGAAACGGGTATGATGCCACATAATCTTGCCATATTTGCATAGCGAACCCGGCCAGACGGAAATCGAAAGCCAGGCACCCTTGGCTCCAACGTACCCACCCTCACAAGTTACTATCAGGCTGGGTCCCAGTGACAGCAGGCTTCGCTTCTTACTTATTGCCGGGATCCCTCCCATCTCGTTTCTAACCGCATGCGACTCGCAGTGAGTTCTAGTGTGCGTTTTTCTCAGGTTAGCGCTCATCACCTACCTAAGGTCTTTTGGTCCATTGAGGATCACTTTATACCGCAGCGTGATGACAATAAATCTCGTCATCGTCATCCCCCTCGCGATCCTCTCCCTCAAAAACTTAACTCTGTTGACCGGAATCATCAGCATTGGGGTAGCGTCGTGTACCACATTTTAAGCAGTTCCACTACTTGAACGTACTAAAACTAACTTCAGCGCTCGCGGAATTTATAGTCTTTTCTGGGGTAAGGAGTATCGTGACGCGAACAGAAACTGGACCCCCTGGTTCTTCGAAAAGGATTATAGCATTTTGCTTTGATCCGTAAGGCTTCTCGCTACTAAGGTTACCGGAAATTCTGATTGGCTCCGTTATCAGTATTTTGCTCTATTCAACTCAGTACGGGATTACTTTCTCTTGGAGTCGCGACTCAATCTGACGCTGACGAACGTGGGTTTACCTAGTGATTTGTCGCGTCCCTGCCCTCCTGATTATGTCTCAACTGAGGTCTCTCCTCGACGACCTTCAGCCGACATTCCATATAGCTGGGAATGTCGAAAATATCATTTTCTTCGTTGTCGACATCCCCATGCCCCTTACCAGCTATGGAACGGTCCTCCTCCTCTCAGACTATCGGCGCAACCGAGTGGAATCGTTACCCTTCGCGCCTCGTCTTATCCTGGAGGAAATCGTGATACTCCTGCCACGGTCGTCGCTGTTTGCTGTGTTCACTGGTTGTGCTCGGGTGATGGATGCCAGGTTGGACCTATCAACGCAACGGATTTGGAGCGACCTGAGCCTGGCAGCCAAGGTGACTTTGGCTCCCATTTTATACGGTAAATACTATGATCCAGCAGCTAATTAAAGCATCCCGACGGTTATTGCAGCACGCAACTGGGTTTTCTGTAGGTCTCCTCTTGCATGTTGGTCTGAGTAAAGTGAGCAGGTTACACCTCGGGCAGTCAAGGCGAGTGGCCTCGATAACCCAAAGATTCTAGATTTGGAATAGAGGGGGAGGAGGAAACCCCAGACAATAACAGGGGATGATCAAAGCATCAGGTTGGACGGGGTCCGCGACGCTTATTCATGAGAATGCACCTCGCTCGCTACATTAGTTTCTCCGCAGTAACATTGTGGCTTGACGGAATGCACAAACAAATTGCCACATATCAGGGTCGGCGTGAACTATGACGTGACCTTCCGACTTTTGCAAACGCTGTGCCACTCCGATATCCGGCCCGCGGCTTGTCTCAGGGTCCTGTATGAGAGATTCAATGCTATGCCCAGAGATTCGTCGGGCCGGTGCACGGATATACAGTATATGACACCTTCCTAATATGTCTGCAAGAAACTCCCTCAAAAAACTTCCAGAGAACAAGTGACTTACTGATGCTGTGTTGATGGAACGGCCGAGGGGCTATCACGGGACATTTGCGACCGGTCTTCTAAAATATTTCAATCTAATTAGCTCTATCCCAACGGGATTTGGTTCCAGACCTTGCTTCGACCAACGAAGAAGCCGATCTATTCACGACCACCAAATACGTACTGTCAATGTCAAGATTAAACCTGTATCAATATTAGAAGAAATGAGAGGTGTTTCCACTCTTGTCCTGTCTATCATGCAGCACTTTAAACCTGAGGGGCGGAGTGTACAGTTTCCACTGCATAGGTTATCTCCTTCTAGAGCCTCAAAACTCTGATTTCTATTGTCCCTAAAACTATCCGTAATTCCAACAGGCGGACGGTGTAGGGGAGAATGCGTGTGGCGAGGATCGCTCGTGCGCATGATCACCCAAACCCGATTGCGGGATTATTCCCGAATGTCAAATTAATTCGCTTTAGTTTCGAGGCTGGATATCAGTTAATTGCGTCAGGAGGAATGAAGCGAGCAATTCGAGATCGTCTTCTTACAGGGGGGTGAGCAGGTACAACGGGGACGACCTGAGGTTCTAGTTCCTTTTCTCCGGAAGCGGCATATGCAAACGTGATATCAGATAGTTGCGTCAGGAGGAATGAAGCGAGCAATGAGAGATCGTCTTCTTACAGGAGGGTGATCAGGCCCCTTGGGGACGGGAGGTTCTGGTCTCTTTTCTCCGGACGCGGCATATGCAAACGTCGAACCTGCAGCTACTCCTGCAATTATTCCTGCATCGTACTAAGACGTATGACCGACAGCAGATGTCTCCGTGGGTTAGAACTACTCACCAAGTCCATGTTGAGACAACGCGAAGTGAGGGGAGAAAGTATACACTTCGATGCAGTCAAGATCAGGCTTTTTATTGGCCGTTGGCTGTGTATGGGGCCCTATGCGAACCTCCCCCCTGTACCGGGGCCGGGCCGAGCTGAGGCTCTGCCGTCAAGGCTAAAGCAGCCTTTTCCACGCAGCCCATTACTACGCCTTTATCTTGGCGTCACCATACTACGTAAATCGGACCAAATCACACCCCAACCACTCGCCCTCACATAGAGACGGAAGCTCCGTAACCCCTCATTAGCGAGTCCCTATAAGCTTTCTTAACGCCTAGAGACAGTATCCGCATGGCGATGACACCCGTTGACCCAGACATCGAGCGTGGTACATCGTAAGTCCAACTTGATCAGGGATTTTTGTGATATGATGTAAACCGCGGGTCTGATCATGACATAGGGCGATTCTCCCTCTCGAACCTGAGGATATCAGAGGTTCAGGTGCCACATTTGTTGAGCTTTCCTTCCTGCTCTACGTGGGTATTCCCCCGGTCTCTTTCTTAAAGGCTGGCGATCTGAGGTCAGACCCAGCGCATTTTTACTGTCTAATTAACGCTCAGATGTAATTTTAGGTCACTTCTACCCTTGGAGCTGACTTTATATCGCATGGCAAATATAATCACTTTGGCCTTCGGAATCCCCGCTGTCCTCTTATCATTTCTGAACAACATGACTCAATTGGCTGGAGCCTTTGGCATTTGCTCGACTCTGTGTAGCATCATGCATGTAGTCCACTTGATCTGCGGGATATAACTCTGATGTAGCCTCCAATAGCCTCTTCTTGCTGAAGGAGTATCGAGATAAACGCAAAGACTGGGCTCCGTGGCTCTTTGAGACGGATCATAGCATAGCTTTGGTGGTTGGTGAGTCCGTCTTTCTGAAGAAGGCTGGTACTAGCTAATGAATTTCTTTGTCCTTATTGTCTCAGTGTGGTGCTACATTCAGATAAGTGCGTGGTGGTTGCGCCCTAGCTGATGCTTAAATAAGACGATGCATTCTAATGTCTTTATTCCTATCTACTATAGCTATATGCCGTGTGCCAAGCCTCCTTATGATGTCTCAAATTGGGTCTCGTACAAGTGACCTGGGATGGGCAAAGCAAGCTTTAGTTTTCACCGTCGTCGACATCGTCCTGTGCCTATTCAGCTGTGCAATAATTCTCTCCGCGTTCAAACAAGGTCGCCTTAGATGGACGCCTGCCTTCCGTTTTGTCGTCGAGGAGGCGATCATACTTTTGCCGAGGGTTCCATATATTGCGGTGGTTATAGCAGTTGCTTTACGGGAGGATGGTACTCTTGATCCCTCAGTGCAACGTTTGTGGAGCGACTTGCGACTGGCGTTTGCGGTGACTCTTGTTTCGTTGTGCGTAGCGCTATGGTCGACTAAATCATTCTTTTTTTCTTTCAGAACGCTGCTGGATTTGCCTTAGGCATCATTGTGGTAGTGGCGCTTCGTCATGTGAGTGGATTCTTGTGGGGTGTGCCACGTCCCTGATGCATTGCTCTCATTGTTCCGGATACAGGTTTTACGCTCAAAGCGGGGCCAAGTTCCAGTCAACAGGCTGGGATTCTCGATTTATTAGAGAGTTGCGGTGCACGATTTTTAACATGCAAAACGGCGCAAACGATGTGTCGAGTGGCAAGGCCCAGCGACAGCTCCGATCACTCTCACTTGTAGGATAGAAAATATTGGAGTCTAAATAGTGGAGGTGGGGTTGCTAGAGCTGCCCTGATCGTTTGACTTGCTACTGTGGCTGGGGGGAAAGTGCAGAGATAGTCCCTGACAGTGAACAATTGGAACTCTACGTCGATTTTGCTGAAAATCGCGAGTCTCAACCTTTCTATCGAGTTCACTAAGGTTCCGATGAAAGTAGTCGCTACCCAGGGCCAGGACTATCCAGCGTGTCCTTGCAAGCAAGCCTGTCAAAACAGGTCATTTATATATCAAAAGAACTTATGTAATATCCTGAATCCAACAAATGCGAAAAATGCGTACGCAACAAATTGCGCCGTGTTCTGCAAAAACCAACCACATCGTTGGTATCGCGGGACGAGACGGAGGATGGGAAGCGTACTCACTTGAGCTGCTCGTTTGCTTTCAAGTGCCAAAGCTTCTGAGCTTATTCGAAAAGATGGTGTGGCCAACTGCAAGATGCCATATACGCCCCCGCTAACAAGGATGCGGGGTATTAAAATGATTGCTTCCTCCACTACCAGAAGGTAGAAATAACTGCGCCGCCCTAGTTGACGAAGGCGGGCTGGAAACTGTAAGCCGACCATGACCCGTCGAAACAGATAGGCAATTCCGAGGTATGATAGGAACGTGGCCAGGCAGATGAGCCCGACGATGACACCGTCCTTCGGGTCCCTCTTCATGCCGTGCGTATTGACGTAGACCCCCACCGCATGCAGCGTGGTCATAAAAGGCGGATACCACGATAGTACTACGAAAATAAACGTTCATAATCCTTCAAACGAAGGACGGGTACAGCGTGAACATACGGAGTTGAACTGCCCAAATTCCTGAAGAATGGTTTGTCTATAATGTAGGCTATTGTCTCTCGTAAAAGGAAATACTTACCTCCGTGCACGACGGTGAATTTGTAATCTTTTTCGAATAGCCACGGTGCAAACTCGGGGCGGTCCTCTTTATATTTATCGAGAACATAAAGGCTTCTCGGAATGATTAATTGGCCCTCCATGTCATAAGGCCCGACACCTTACCCTGTGCACAAGACTACCAAGATTACCGCCAGAGTCGATGAAGAAATGGCCTGGTCCCGAAGTCCCAGAACGGCCGTGGTGATACCGACGGTCCATGCAACCAGGTTGAGGATCCGCGCACCCGTCAGCTTAAATGGACTGTTGACACTGAAACCAGCTCGGAAAGGCGATACATAGAGGTACGAGAGGCTAAAGTTGACATGCTTACCCATCCGTCAAAAGTAGCTCATAGGCGAAAGGTGGTATTCCGGAGAATAATAAGAGAACGAGCGAGTCCTCAAAGTTAGAAGGTTGTTGGCTAGCGTCAGGAGCGTCGTGCGCCTTGAAATTGTGTTCAGTGAAGCGAGAGGAAACGATAGGACTCACTCGTAGCCGGGTAGTTCGTCTTGTCGGCTTTCCGGATCGGGAATCTGTTGGGGTGGATAGGCTTGTGCGGTCCCAATCACTTCCTGATAAGCTGGCGGTGGCAGTGGTGGAAGAGCTTCGACTGCAGGATCTGGAGCTACATTCATATTCAAAGCCTCGATAGTCGGTAAAGGTTGGCGATTTGTCGTTGTTGAAGAATTACTGGCCTGGCTGGTTGAGAGGTGCGGAAGAAACGAGGTACTTATGCGCCCTGAATTGCCTGAACCTATCTGCCCACTAGGGACAAGTGCCAGCTTCCGTGTACCTCTTATTAGGAACCAATGACCGTCCTATTTCGAGTGGAAATTGCTGATGCTCGTCCTGCGAAGCACTTGTCCTCGTGTCCGCAAAAGGCAAGTTTGTTCGGCTATTGTAATAAATTCCCTCGGCAAAATAATAGAGTTGTGTGGGGGTTAGCTCTTATTAGAAGTTTCTCAGATATAATAGGAGCATCGCCTTGTGCGGGAATAACAAGTTACACCATTCCCCCCCGGAACACAAGATATAAAACCACTATTCAAATCACAACGACACTCTGCAGAATTCGTTTGCAAGCCTATCCAAGCGATGGGAAGACCTATCCCCTCGTGCGTGATCACCGCTTGTCGTAAGCCATTTGATAGGCTAATCTTTTAGCACAGGAGCGATATATGGTCTGATCCGCGGCCACGGCCACCGAGCGCTGACGCGGCGGGAGCAATCGCGGCGGCAGCAGCCGCGTCGACGATTGGCATTGTAATAACTACCATACAAAGCAGCCGATCAGGAAGACAAACAAGGCGGCGCGATCCGCCGGAACAGGGATAGGCGGGGAAGAGTAAGGTGCGAGAGGAGAGAGCGTGACTCGAAACCTGGCCGAGAAACCTGATGTGATCCTCGTTTGGTTCATGCTTTAACATCAGATACTATTGGCAGGGGATGCTGCATACTACCGAGTGGCGGCAGTCTTGAAAGATATTAAGAACAAAATCCAGTCTATTGATGCTAGTTGATCGACGGATTGGTACCCCTGGAAGACGTGTATTATATTTCAATCTTTGCCATGCATAAACGAGGGGATATTGTATAGAAATGGTAATAAACGCGCTGGAGGGCCTTGGGACGTCAGTAATGAGACCACTGGGGCACGGTACGCCGGATAGATCCGAGAGTACGCGGGGCCAATGACGCTGCCGCGATCACCTATCTCGACTGTTGAGTAGTAACCTGCACCAATCACCGGGTCCCGACGCGTAAATACCTCTCGTTTGCATGGGGAAAAGTACGAACATTCCAAATATAGTGGCGACGGTGAGCTTTTTCTATGGTGAACTCCGGGTAAGCTTTCTACCGACGTTTCGATACCCTCTCGACCGACCAGGGGCCCTGTTACAAGAAGATACACCACGAAAACCGGAGGGAAAAGGCGGAGTGCTGTAACTGAGCTCGAGATGTGGGGTGGTAGGCCGGGCACTGGAGCGTTTAAAGAGCGTTGCAGGGTCCAGAGTGATGCGGCGTTGAGATGCTGACCAATCCATCACTTCAAACTTCACACACCCCATAACCGGAAAGCGCCCGCTGATTATTGTTCTCATTTCGACCAACAATCAACCTAGCCTGAAGATGCGCCATCCACCGCAACTCTGACCAGGCCACCTCTTAACCAGCATTTTTATATCTCAGCCACTCGTTCACTATTTCCCGCTTGTCTATCATTTTCTGCTTTCATCTCTGTGCCACCTCTCACTCTCGGTCATCAACTATAGCAAGCCACCAGCCACGGTCATCAACAAAACTAAATGTCTCGCCGGTCCCATATCCGCTCGGCGTCATCCGATGATGCCCTCCGTGGTATCAGCAACGTGCCATCGTTCAACTTCGCTTCGGAGAACAGCTCCGTCGCTCAAACACCATGGCGAAAAATAAGCAATGGCATCAGTCAAGCGTTCAAGTCCAGGAGGACGAGGGCCGGGTTAGGAGACAAGACCAACACACAACACTTGGAGTG
>WSTX01008114.1:0-10912 GCA_019633405.1 Tulasnella sp. 408
AAAGGGAATCTCAAAGAACCATGATTAATTCGGCCCGAGCACATTACTAGGGACGAATACATCATGTAATTAGAATGTGACAAAAATAAAAGTCTAATTAAACGTGCGCGACAGCTAATCTAAACCGGGAAAGAGAAAGTAGAATCGCCGGCGGCGATTCCCACGGTTCCCTAACAGAAGTTCTGGTTGACCCACAGTGCGCATTTGGATGTTCCGGGCTTGAACAGCCTCTCGAAATCGTCCACTTTGATCGCCAGATTCTGGCACAATGAGTCGGGTATTGTGAGCTCGGTGGTCTTCGAGTAATGCAAGGAGGATGACACCATCCCAGACATGTTTGGTCCGGACATGGTAGCGGAAGGGCCAGTTATCCCTGTCCGATCCAACTTTCTCGGGGGATGAATTGTATTTGTGCTGGTTCTCTCGCTATTAAAAGATCGCCCTTGAGACTGAATCTTGCCGTTCTGAGACTTAGTATTAGTAGTCGTTGAGGAAGGATTCGGGGCGTTGGGTAATGCTGACGTCGACGCCTCATTGCCAGTTTCCTCGGGAGGGGCTGGAGCCGATTCTTCAGGTTGTGCTGACTTCTTCTTCTTCTTTAAAGCTGGTGGAGGAAGGCCGGCCTCTGCAGCGCCCTTCTTTGTTGTTCTAGCTCTTCGCTTCGCAACACCGCTTTCTGGAATGTCAACGTTCGCAGCATAACTTCGGCTGTTCCTGAGATACATCTTTGCGAGTTTAGCGGTTGCCCAGTTTCCGCGGAATCGGCGAAGGAAAGGTTCCTTTTCAGCAGCCTGTCGTCGAAAAAGATCAGAAGAGCTAACCTGTAAAGCATAGAGATCAATAAATAAGGTTCAACGTACAGCGCGAAAGAGGTCGCTGATGGCGATAGCATCCTGGTTCTTCCAGGACTGCTCGAAGTCCAAGACACGTCTAGAGAGATCCCTGACAGTTCTCTGAGGGAACGAAAGAAGGAGAGCGTATCAGGTCAGGTAGTCCTCGGAGTCGATGATGAGAATACAAACCTGGACTCTTGAATAGGTTTTGGAGTCATCCGCGAGTCCCATTTCTTCTCGTAGGTTATACTGTGCGGTATCAGGCTCGCCGATAGTCTGGTCTGTCTTGGCGTCGGCGGTGGAGGAGGCGTGTAGTGTAGCTCGATGGTTGAGACGCTTATTCTGCCGCTTAAGCCGTTCAAAAGCAACTTGCTGGCTAGCATTTTGCGCTGGGGAACCAAGAAAACAGGTAAAAAGCGTATATAAGTAGGTATTCTTGAGATAGGGCTAGAATACTGACCTTCGAGCTCCTTAATACGCTGCTCGAGGGCTGTGGACAGGGAGAGTGAGATCAGACAAGGAAGCCTCAAACGTCGTTGTTCCCTTGCTCACCTGCCTGGTCCGCTGCGTTAAGCTGCTGTTCACGACGCTCCGCTGCAGAAAGCTTCTTTGGTTTGCTGGCTGTAGCTGCCGGAACGGGAGGTACGTTCTCCTTTGCTGCTTGGGCTGAACCTTTCTTCGTCGCCGTGTTCTTCTTGACGCTTGCCGTCACAACTGCCTGGGCTTCAGATCAGCTGGGAGCCTTAGTCTTGCGCTTCTTGGCAGGTGGCTGCGCTTCAAGCCCATCGTCGGGTTCAGGCCTAGGCATGTCGGTGGTTGTCGGGGACTGACTATCGGCCTCGGCCTGCCTCTTACGTGAAGTTGTCTGGGGCTGAGGATGGTTTGGGAGATTTTCGCCATTACTAAGAGCCTTGGCCGCTCCTGCTCTCTTTGGGCGATTGTTTTGTGCCTGTGTTGACGCTTGGGGTTCAGTGTTGGTATCGGCAGCGGCGTTGGAATCGCCCATCTTGCCCTTGCTCTTGCTTTTACTCTCGCCGCCTGCCTGTGCAGTTGAGGGTGTAGTATCGGTCTTGTTGTTACTGTTGGACTTCTTCATGAGAGCCAGAGATGTTACAGAGGAGGTTGGAGTGGCGGGGAATCTGAGACGGGGGCGTCAGGAGACGTGAACGAGAGACAATCAAGCACAGGCCTGTGGATTGGTTCAAATATGAGTTTCTTGTAACGACGAACGCTATATTCTCTGCGACCAGACGATCTCCACGATTATTGTTTGATGGCTTGACTGGTCGTTGGAGGAGGAGGCTGGAAGTCGAAGCTGACAGTGAGCTCATGCTTCATTTCAACTTCAACTGGTTGGCGAAGTGTTGGAGATGACTGCAGGGGGATAGCTCCTGTTAGAGCCCTTGTTCGAGGATGGGTATTCAGGCGTCTTGTAGAGTAAAGCGAGAGAGAATGAGCATGTTGTGGTGTGTGACAGTTATTAGAGCGAGGATGCATTGAGGGAGGCCTGGGGGGATAGGGGTATGCCTGGGAATTCGATGTTGGCTTTCGACTCTTGAGAGTTCGGGGGCAATGCCAGGGCGGAAACCTTCGTTCTGCTTAAGGGAAATGTTCTGGCGGACTTGTTTAGAAAGAAGAAATACAGTCTATCATAGGTTCGTAGTTAAACAGATGTATCTAGTTTACGAGAGTTGCATTGGTATCATGCCCGGGGCTTGTAGCGCCCAACTCATCAGAAGTGTCTGGTAGATCCCAAGGAAATAACGGCCCCTTCGGAGGCAGATATAGAGCAGGGTGAGACGTGCTTTCAATTGAGCATCTAGAAGATTTGGATGGTGTTCAGTCGAGGGTCGTCATAAAAAGCAATGCCGGCAGTATGATACCTAAGTTGTTCCGCAAGAGCGCGCTGGACACTGTCGAGGTACGCACCACCTTCAATCTCGGCAGCAAAGTTCCAAATCCTTTCGAGATACGCTGACGAGTGCTCTTGAGACCACTCCGTAAAGCTCAGCTTCAGATACGCGCCCGTGTTGAATTCATCGAGGGCGAACCGGATCTGGCGGGGGTGCCCAAGTCAAGACGATGCATTAATCCACGAGTCAATCGCGAAGACCTACCAGTCCACATACAAACAGGATTAGCACCTTAGATATCTTGGGATAAAAGTAAACCTGGGAAAGGCATACGTCTCCCTTCGAATCAAAAGTCAGCATGCGACAAATGATCATGCCTATTGCGGGGTGGCGAAATGGCCCGTCTTTGGCCTATTCAAAGGTTAGCGGGCTAAGCCGATTGAGCCAGAAGACATATACATACAGAAATAGTGTCCTCGGCACAAACTTCGCTTGGATTGCTGCAGAGAAAGTTCATATCATCATCAGAATAGATGCGGGTGAGCGGATCAAAGTCTGCGATGACGAGGAGCCTGGCGACTGCTTTGCCACGATTAATGAGTGCCTTGGCAAAAGAGAGTGCCTAGATAATTTCATAGGATATCTAGTAAGAAACGCAAGTTGAAATGTATCAATATCCTTACGTGGCTGATATTGTGTGCCGCAATTGGAGGTGGTTGAACCGGGCCATCGTAGGGAAGAAGCTGAATGGTGAGGGTCCACAGATATTTGATGCACTCCTTGGCATTTCGACGCGACATGAGCGGGCCACGGGATAGGGTGAATGATCCAAAGTGAATAGCGACGAGCTCGGAGTACTGCATCTCCAATGGCTTAGTTGAGACATGGTCTGCTAGATCGGGACGCTGTGCTGGTTCGGGAACATCAATGACTCCTGATAGCAAATAATGAGCTTCAGCCCAATCAACAGAGTGAGATAAGGCAGAAAGCGCACCGTGGCAGTCTTCATCATTGGCGTTTGCCCGCTCCGTAACGGTCGGATTCTGGCTCATTGCTGTCGGGATAGGTCGGCTGGATGGTTGAACAACAGAGTGAGGAGGTTGCGTTAATCGGAGTAAGCAAACCAGTCGGGCTTACTTGATGGAACGCTTGATTCGAGATTTAATCGACTGCTGGCCATGGGCTGACCAAGTTTGGATTCGGTGCGATACGAAAGCAGCTGGCGGGCAGGTGATGGTTGGGAGAAGCTGACTGGCCTAAATCACCTGACGTTTGGCGTAGTGGTAGAATGATATGAAGTCTTTGAGCTAAGTTGGGTGTGTTGTGCAATGAAGAAGAGACGTTGGGCTGTTGTCAGCTATTGTCAGTCGGCATCTAGAGGCAAGCAAACACAACCAAGCATCGTCGCTTACCATTATTCGGGAACCCCTCCCTCGACCCCACCCGCTATTTGCAAGTTCTCTTAACTCTATTGTATCTCTCATCGAGGACTATAATCAAGCATACAGTAAAATATCGCTTAGTGGTCGCTATCTCAGGACTTGTATGTACCCAGTCCAGTCTCGGTCAGTCTATACTAAAATACTGTTCGCCCTAGCAATGCCCAAGATCGAGCCCTTCAGATGCGCATGCCCTTGCGGGAGAACAATCAAAAGCCTTGAGACTCAGAGAAGGCATCTCGCAGGTCTAGGGCCGATGGTCATCAGGGCGAATCACGCTCTGCAGCAATTGAGCTCCACACGTAAATCCAAAGGGAGTATCCCCTCCCGAGGGGCTCGAGGCCTGCCCCGCCACCATCGAAAAGTTGAGCCCTCTCTATCAGCCAGCTCTTCAATGTCATCTATCGTTTTTCCTGCCAACTCCTCCACGCATCACATCTCCCCTTTGGACACTCCTGAGGTTGGCGATCCGGGCCCGTCTACGTACGAACACAGGACTCGGAGTTCCAGCGCAGCTTCGTCCTCGTCCTCCCAGCGGCAGAGTCCCGTCAACAACCCTCCAGATACGCTATACAACAGCTTAGATCAAGGTTTGGAGCACCCAGTCATGGTGGAGGGCGACGCGGCTCTCCCAAGAACCTCTAATGCCAAACCTCGACATCCCAGGGTAGAGCTAGAGGAAGTTCCCGACATCGACGACCTAGATGCGAGCAGTAACTCAGATGCGGCGAACTCAGAGTTCGAGCTCGATGGAATGATCTCAGACGATAGTGGGTTCAACTCGGATATGGACGACGATGAGGAATGGATCAAAGGCGTATCTGCGGAGGAGAGACTGAATGATCGTTTCAACGCTGAAGCAGCAAAGCTAGGTCAGTGACTCCCCCTTCAGCTACGTCCTAGTCCATGAAATAACATAATTCCTATTAATTCGGAAGCTCAAGTTGTTTCTGAAGAAGACATGGACTGCTTTGAGGCGTTCAATTACAAGGTCAACACCAACCTTGGCGACAATGCTTACCTCAAGCTTCCCCGTGGCTTCCGCCGCCTGAGAGACAGCATTTCCTCCATCGACGTCTTACAGCGACGAATCAGTCAGCTTTCCGGCGTCCGTCCACGCCAGTACGACTGTTGCTCCAACTCGTGCTGCTGCTACACTGGACGGTTCGCAAAACTCCAAAACTGCCCTTTCTGTCGCGAACCCCGTTACAACCGCCAGGGAAAGCCAGTGAAGACTTTCAACTATATCCCCCTCATACCACGACTGAAACAATGGTTTCGTAACCCAGAGGTGGCGACGAAACTCATGTACCGCTCTTTATTCAAGACGTCACCCCCCGACCCCAACAACGCCGACGCTGACTGGGACGATATCGTAGATGTGTTTGATGGAGAGCATTACATGTCGCTATTGGATGAGAGGGTAGTTGTCAACGACGAGAAGCTCGGGCATCGCTTCTTCTCGGACGATCGAGATATCGCTCTCGGGATTTCTTTCGACGGGTTCTGCCCATTCAAACGTCGAAAGCAAACCTGTTGGCCGATAATCACCTTCAACTACAATCTCCCCCCCGAGGAGCGGTTCCATCTAGACAACATTCTCTGTCTGGGAGTGATACTGGGTCCGAAGCAAGCGAAAGATACGGACTCTTTCATGTGGCCGCTTGTGGACGAAATGCTAGAGCTCGCGCGAGGGATTACGGCATTCGATAGCCTAGCTGGAGAATCATTTATTCTTCACGTCTACATTATCCTTGCGTTCAGGGACATACCAGCTATCGCGAAGCTGATGCAAATGAAAGGACACAATGGCTGACGCCCATGCCGAATGTGTTCAATCACCGGAATCCGTATTCCCTTTCAAACAAAGAACAACGCCCTATATACCCCCCTTTGGAGACCAGAAAGAGAAGGCTACGATCCTCTTAATCTCCCTCTACGAACGCACGCTCAGTTCATGAGCCAAGCTCGCTTTGTCACCTCTTCAAATACGGATGCCGAGGAGAAGACCCGCGCAACCGCCACCGGTATCAAGGGCGTCCCAATTCTCTCACAGCTCTCATCTCTCAGCTTCCCCCAATCATTTCAATACGACTTTATGCATATGGTCTGGGAGAACGTAGTCAAGACTCTTGCGAACCTATGGTGCGGTGATTACAAAAGCCTCGATGAAGGGACTGAGGCGTATGGCATCCACAAAACCATTTGGAGCGCGATTGGTCAAGGGTGCAAGAATTCAGGAGACACGATACCTTCGACATTTGGATGCCGTGTTCCGAATATCGCCGAGGAGAGGAGTCACTTTATTGCTGAGTCTTGGTCTCAATGGACCATGTACCTTGCTCCAGCGCTCCTACGGAAACGCTTTAAAGATCCCATCTACTATCGCCATTTCATCGACCTCGTCAGCCTCCTCAATAAGTGCTTAAGTCGATCGCTTAATTTCGAAGAGGTCGATACACTCCGGCTTGGGTTCGCTGAATGGGTCAGAGAGTACGAAAGGTCAGTTCTACCATTCTAAGCCTGATTCAGGCATCACCTGATACTCATCGTCCCATTCTAGCATCTACCTCCAGGAAAACCTGCAAAGGCTCCCCGTGTGCACCCTACCCATACATTCCCTCCTTCATATCGCCGACAGCATTCGTAGTATGGGACCTGTCTGGTGTTATTGGGCGTTTCCTATGGAAAGGTTCTGCGGGTCCCTTCTCCCGGCGATTAAAAGTCGCCGATACCCGTACGCCAGCATCGATCGACGCGTAACTGAGCTATCGCAGCTCCATCAGATCAAGGTTATTTACGGCCTCCACCAAGAGCTGGACCTGAGAAAGCGTCGTGATGTCGAGCGGAGGGGACTTAAAATCCAAGGCTGTAAGCTCAAGCTTTCTGTCGTTGCGTTTAAACAATGAGGGCTGACACTTACTTCGCAAACCTTGGCTCAAGATCCTAACTCGGTGTTCGTCGCCCCCTCCGAGACGCGAGAATTCAGCACCCTCGTCTACGACCGGCTCGCCAACCATATTGCAACTCGATTCGACGCTTCGCGCATAGCCGTCAAAGCGATCATTCCCAAAATGGCCACTCATTGGGGTAAAATTCAGTGGCTCAATGACGGAGACATGATGCACACGCTGGACTTTATCCAGGATCCTACTCGACCCGGCAGGCGAGATATGACGTTTGTCAAGGTTAGTTTTTACAGTCTCATATCGCCCTGATGATCGCTCTGAACCTCTCATTTTAGTATACTCTTCTTGAGGATGGCCACTTCCACCAGAGGAATCGAAAACCGGCAGGGGTTGACGTCGTTGCAGAGTATTACGGCCAACTGCAGAGCCTTTTCGTCGTCGAACTTCCACCATCCTCGATACTTGGAACTACAGAATCCAAGACGCTAGCGCTTGCGGCCGTTTTACCAATACACTCTACCGGACGGAATACAGCAGACCAGGTTGTTTGCAAAGCCAACCAATTCAATCCACTAGAAGTAATGGACATTCAGTCTCTCGAATGCGTAGTGGGCTGTATAATTGATCGAAAGAAGTGGGTGTTTATTGAGCAACTTGGGGCAAGAGAAGTTACTCAGATTGGAGATGACCCCGAGAGTGTGGTACGCCCCGGTAACTCCCGGCAGCGCTAGCGACGTTCTGGATTATATGGGATGGAGAAACATGGGTAATGAATTATTATTTACTGATATGTACAATTTTACGTGCTACATCCACTGTCTTTCTCCTTTTCTGGTGCCCTTAAGCTCATTAAGGCTCCAACCAATTACATTACGATTATGAAAATTTCGTATTTAATCATAATCGGTAATTACTTGGATAATAATCGATTATAATGAGTAATTATATATTATATATAAGTTCACAATCCATCCTAATAATGGTGGCTTGCTGAGTACCATACTAAGAGGAGAGACAGGAAACTCGTTCAGTTGCTTTGTTACAAACCAAAGTAAACCCTTCAAAGCATTCATTCATCCCTATCATCGTGCAACCTCCCCGATGGCACAGCACGGTGCCACCGCGGGTTTGTGGGGGAATCCGAGTGGTGCGGATATCAAAATCCGAAATGACAACGTTGTAAGCTTGTCCGGATGACGTGGTTGCTATAATGATTAAATGAGAGATAACGTATCTCAATGAGTTGAGGGTTGGTGCCTACAGCCTGGTGAGACTATAACCAGGATCCGGAATAGGGGGTGGGTGGCTTGTCAGAAATATCCCAGGGACCTCCCACCCGATAGGAAGTATGCCAGAGAAGCCATGGGCTGTGCATTGTGTAGCCACACCTCAGCCAGCCGCCTCGAATTGAATTTCCTCTTCGATGTAAACAACTCTGCTATTATCCAGCTATACTGATTCGGAAATCAACTAACTACCGACTAATAATCGATTACATAGAAAATACATGGAAGTGCATAATTAATATAAACAGTAACCGGTTGTAATCGATTATAATGAGTATGTATAGGAATCGGTTGGAGCCTTAAAGCTCATGGTCCTTTGGGTGTCATAGATAGATCTAGACCGCGTTGACGGCGTGGACATCGACATTACCACCGGCTAGCTGAATTCGAACGTTTCATACGTCCTTGCCGCGCGCCTTCCCGGCACTATGATAAGAGAATGGCTGAAATCGATCCATACCTTGAAAGTCAGTAATAACTCGCCGAATTTCAGCACAGAGAGATTTCAGTAAAATGCTGACCAAATGCGTCAGCGGAGCTCTCAGCCTAAATCCGACGGAAAGTTGAAACTCATCCGGGCGGCGCGGATTTTCAGCCGGTCCGGCTCCCACAGTGAATGCTGTTATCTCGAGCTCGGATAGTGTCGGGATCAGCACTCTGTTCCCAAATGACCGAACAACAAGCAGCCCACAGGGCCTCAATTCCGGCAAGAGGGAGACCCAATTCTTGGGCGAGCATCGATTTGGAGGAATGATCGATGAACATAGGGGGGGGTCTGGTCATCAAACGTGGCTTCTTTAGGTTGATTTTTGGCGATATCGTATGAACAGCGTGTGGCAAGTGTTAGAAAGTGAAGGAGCTGCCCAAGGGTAAGATCCTCTTGCTCTCCGATGCCTGAAATCGATCTAAGGAGGTCGTTTATGTTATCCATTTATACAAAGAGAAAGGTGAATCTAATCTACATCTGTAGCGATAGCATTACAACGACGGCATTTCACAGGGTTGGTTTATGACTGCCGGCGTCCCGGTGACTTCGATTTCAACAATGGCGGGTTCAATTGCCGCCTCAACCGTCATCTCAACCCTGACGGCTTCCTCCGGCTTCCTTCGAACATTTCCTGAAACTTACGAGAAAGTTTTCCCTTATCCGCGGACGCTCTCCAACGCGTTTGCGCACCCTCGGCCTTAACAAGCTGCCTCATCTTTGAGCCACCCGTCACTCCAATGCAGACCACTCCTATCCTGGTATGATCTAAGCAAACACCATATAGCCCAAATGAAGAGAAAGGCAGTGAGCAATAATCAATTGAAATGTGGAACAGGAAGATAATTAAAACTTAAAACACCGTGAAACATCCAAAACAACGTCACCTGCCGGACCGGAAGCATGGAGTATCCAAGGGGAAACAGTATGTGCGTCTGGAGATTTGCCCAAGAAGTCAGCGGTTATCCAGATCAAGCGCTGAGAACCGCAAACAAGCCAGTTTGAATGAATTTGAATGTGTGCAGGAATGATGTTGTCTAGGAGGCTATTCAATACTTGGGGGTTGGAGGCCCAGGGAAGCCTGTGCCAAAGTCCCAGAGGTGCTGAAGTACCCAAGTCATGAGTCGGAGGCAGACCCTGCAATGCTCCGGTCTGTGCATCCCATAATCGAACAGTCTGGTCATATGATGCGGTTGCCAGAGTCTTGCCATCCGGTGAGAAGACAACGGATGTGATCTGGTTGCTGTGACCGGTCAGAGGCTCACCCTGCCATGCTCCTGTCTGTGCATCCCATAATCGAACAATGTGGTCTTGTGATGCAATTGCCAGACTCTTGCCATCCGGTGAGAAGACAACGGATGTGATCCGGTCGCTGTGACCGGTCAGAGGCTCACCCTGCCATGCTCCTGTCTGTGCATCCCATAATCGAACAGTCTTGTCATCCGATGTGATTGCCAGAGTCTTGCCATCCGGTGAGAAGACAGCGGCTCTCCTCAAGTGGCTGTGATTGGTCAGAGGCTCGCCCTGCGGTGCTCCTGTCTCCGCATCCCATAATTGAACAGTTTCGTCATTCGATGTAGTTGCTAGAGTCTTGCCATCCGGTGAGAAGACAACAGATTCGATCCAGGCGCGGTGACCAGTCAGAGGCTCACCCTGCAATGCTCCTGTCTGTGCATCCCACAATCGAACAGTGTTGTCATTCAATGCGGTTGCCAGAGTCCTGCCATCCGGTGAGAAGACAACGGATGTGATCCAGTCGCTGTGACAGGTCAGAGGCTCACCCTGTGGTGCTCCTGTCTGTGCATCCCATAATCGAACAGTCTGGTCATTCGATGCGGTTGCCAGAGTCTTGCCATCCGGTGAGAAGACAGCGGATGTGATCCAGCCACGGTGACCAGTCAGAGGCTTGCCCTGTGGTGCTCTTGTCTGCGCATCCCATAATTGAGCAGTGTTGTCATTCGATGCGGTTGCCAGAGTCCTGCCATCCGGTGACAAGACAACGGATGTGATCCAGTTGCTGTGACCGGTCAGAGGCTCACCCTGTGGTGCTCCTGTCTGTGCATCCCATAATTGAACAGTCTTGTCATTTGATGCGGTTGCCAGAGTCT